>CCAG010004950.1:0-24653 GCA_001077435.1 Glossina morsitans morsitans
AGTCAAAATTCAGTTAAAATAAAACTTTTGGAAAATTTTTTTACAAAATATAATAAACAAAACATGTATCTATGTAAATGAATTAATATTTAAAAAGTCAGTATTTTTACACTATGTCATAAATGAGGTTGATAAGGCGAAAGTTTGCTCAGCTACTGTGGGCAAACTATATCCTGTGAAAAAATGAAACTGAGGCAGGGTGAATCCTCTATTAATAACCTCTCCAACGATGTGCAGGTTATATTAAGCTTTGCTCGGACAATTTTTTTATGGTACTTTGAAAATTGCCATACTTAACGTAATATAGGTTAACATATAAGCAAATTTTGATAGATCACTGTGGGCAAACCACGTCCTGTGAAAAAATGAAACTAGCACAACGCGAATCCTCTATTAATAGCCTTTCTAATGCTGTGCAAGTTCGATTCGATGTGCAGTACTTACATCGATGCTAGTACTAATATCGATGAAAGAAAAGATATTAGTACTTGCATCGCATATTAGTACTGCGTCGATATATATATGCGTCGGTAAATACGGATGGAAAAAATGCAATTTTACTCGTTGAAGGACTGAATATTTTTTAGAGCATCTATTAAATTGAAACTTCACTTCGACTCGACTAGAAACTTACTTCTGATATCTCTCGCTCTCTCGCTCTCCCTCTCCCTCTCTCTCTCTTTCTCTCACTCTTCCTGTCTCTCTCTCTCTCACTCACTCACTCTTCCTCTCTCTCTCTCTCTCTCTCTCTCACTCTCTCTTTCTCTCACTCTTCCTGTCTCTCTCTCTCTCTCTCTCTCTCACTCACTCACTCTTCCTGTCTCTCTCTCTCTCTCTCTCTCTCTCTCTCTCTCTCTCTCTCTCTCTCTCTCGCTCGGACTCTCTTTGTGTCCCTCTCTCTCTCTCTCTCTCTCGGTCTTTCCTCCCGCTTTTTGTTGCACTCAATCAATCTATATCTTCATCTGCCGCAGTCCTCCGTCGAATTTTTTAATTGAATTGAAATTAATTTGATAGTAATGCTAAATGAAATGTGTTAAGGATTTTCTACACCTAAGTTATCGTTACGGAAAGTTTAGATTTGTTATTGATACAAGTTACGCATCATCACACAAACATGCATAAATTATCTGAGACATGTCGATGATACAACTTAATCGTTTGTAATATGTCATATTATAATAACACATAAAAACATATGCATGCAGATACAGGCAGTTTTTTAATATTCAACTTAATATAAATGTAAAATATAATGAACGTTATGCCATAAAAAGTTTTAACACCGCAGTGCACCAAAGTTAAGCTAAAAACTTAATGTCACTTTGCTTTTTACTTTTTTTCTTTTTCTCTTTTTTTTCATGTACACATATTTTCTACGTCGTCCAATAAACATACAAGTTTTTATTGACTCTGCAATAACGTCAGTCATGACGATTTTTTTTTTCTTTTTTTCTTTCCAAATCCTCTAAGATTACTTCTATATATTTATTATACGAAAGTGCGGTCATTTACATACAATTTGTTGATGTTGAAAATTTAATGAACGTGTTTTTTATACTTGAAAAGAGCAAAAAAAAAAAAAATAAATAAATAAATAACGTTTAATAACATTAATCGTATTATACTTGTTTGATGATGTATATATTTGTGATACACCCGTGCAGATATACTCTGTCAATATTTATGACAAAATCTTAGTGTACAGCCGGCTAAATATATGTAGTACGTGTACGGATAACGAAGTGTTATTTATGCGCTAAACTTGACTAAATATGATGGTAGCTTAGGAAAGGGTTGTCCACTTGCTTTATCGATTAAAACATAAAGCCCGTTAAAAGTGTCAATATGTGCATATTTTAGTTGGATATCATTATCGTTTATTAAAAGGAATCGAAACGTTAAGAAGAAATCAATCTTATTGTGATATTAGTGCGGGATTATGTGAATGCTATTTCGCGTGAATCTTTTTTAATTAATCGCGCTTGCGTAGAGTGCATATGATGTTGAAAGAAAGTGTAAGCCCTTGCCTGGCATTAAAATAAACTAAAACGAGTGACCAATTACGGAGTTTGCACTCGTTGCTTTTACTACTGGGGCGGAAACATTGTGAATAATACGACGAGGAATGGATATAAAGCGAAACCTGTTCACGAACTTACAAAGCTTCTTCTTTTCCATATAGCATGAGCGCACGCGCAATGGTCACTTGACACTAGATATACGAAAACTCGTCAATTTGCCTGAGAAATTTTATGAATAGTCACATGAAACATCGAGAACGAAAAGAGGAAGCTGAAATTTGGCACAAATATTCTTTGGTCGGTGAAGATTATCGGCTTAAAAAATGAGCGTCATCTGTTCGCAAACACGCCCCCAATGCAAGAGAAACTAAAACAATCTCAGAAAGCATTCGGCAATTTTTTGATATTCTTGTCTATAACTTTCGAACCCATTAATATATCTACAAAAACCTGCGAACCAGACTTGCAAACGATTTACTTACACGTTCACAAGTAATAGTAAAATCCGATCCAATGCGTGTTACCATAAACAGAAAACGAAATGGAAAACAAAATCGAATTAAGTTGAAATTAAAATTGTGCTCCTAATTACGAAAATATGAAATAATTTTCAATGTTTTTCGGAGGTTGGTTTAAGTTTTTCTGCATTGTGGGCGTGTTTGTGAGCAGATCATGTCCACTTTTTTAAGTTCCCAGTCTTGACCGATAAAAGAATGCTTGTGCTAGCTTGTGTCAGCTTTCCATTTTCATTTTTGTGACCATAAGGATGCACAAAATTTACATACTACATCACCTATACATCAAAATAGCAACATTAGGTGGGTTACAGAAAAAAATACAGACGTATATGTTTAGTTGCTATATTATATAATTAAAAATTAATATTTAATATCTAAAGATATCGATTTGCTTATGCTGAATTTTTAAAATCAACAAACTGACACATTGACGGCAGCCGT
Source organism: Glossina morsitans morsitans (assembly GCA_001077435.1). NCBI lineage: Eukaryota > Metazoa > Arthropoda > Insecta > Diptera > Glossinidae > Glossina > Glossina morsitans. The sequence continues at coordinate 2,981 of CCAG010004950.1, forward strand.
AGGTGTAATGTTCGATATACAAGCGAAAATTTCATGTCATATCCAATAATTGTTTACGAGTTACAATGAGTTCAAAGATGTCATTTTTGTTATTCTCAAAACAAAGGGAAACTCCGTACTTCCTTTGTTGGTTAAACATTGCTTTTCAAGTGGAAAAATTTCATTTAGACTTAGCATTGGTGTGAAAATATTATCGCAATTCTTTTATATCGAAGATAATAGCTTGTCGGTTGTTTGCTGATCTTGAATAAGGAACGAACGATACGAACGTATAAAGATCGCGTATGCATATGTGCATATGCTGTTGGCTACTCGCATGTCTCGCTAATAGAGTGAAAAACAGGCGTTCGAATTCAACGAGTAGCAAACTCTAATTAATACCCGTTCCTCATCATTTTATTAATAATTTTTTCTTCAACTAGTAAAAGTAACGAATGTAAGCTCTATTGTTATCCGTTCTTCCTGAATAAACATTAATGCATTAAGTAAAGATTGTAGAGAGGTCTCATACAAATTTTTGCCATTGATATTTTATGACATATTTCTCATTCCACGAAATTTACCGTCATTCTGTTGCGTTGTCATTTTGGGTTTAGTCCGGTAAAATGACAGTTTAGTATTCCATTGTCTTAACCAAAATAAATATATAAGACAAGCACTTGAGAAGAATTTTGATTCACGCACAAGAGTAATACGTTCCTTTCTTATTGTACACCACAAAGATCTTTGTGTAAAACTGGTCTTTGTTTGGTGTTAGCGTGTGGTGTTGCGTATAACACGGCATGACATTGGGCAGCGTAAAGTATTTGAAGCGTGTAAACATAAATGTTGGCATCACTACCACTGACTAGCTGCCAGCCAATGCCAGTGGTGTGTATGCGACAAACTCTCTTAAAGCTACTTCAGGAAGAAAAATAAGTGAGACAACTGCATGAGCTTTGGTCGGATATTGAATACCTACACAATCTAAAGTGCATAAATAAGAATTTATCGACTGACACGGTCGCATACCGGTAGTCCAATCATATGTATATGAAACTACTTTACGGTTGTAATAGATTTCTTGGGCCTTTTTTTCACATTTTGGTATCCTTTTAGAGCCTTTTTTTCACTTTCACACTGATCGGGAGTATGATATTTTACAAAAAAATTATTGAGACCATTTGGCGTCGTGGGTAATAACTGAGAATATGAATTAATCGCTTGCAATCAAATGCATGCTATAGACTACAAAATATCTAAATGTAAAAATTTTTTCTAAATACTTTACAGCTCAGTCTTGTGTAAGAATACAATGGATTGCTAACTAACTTAACGATTAATTTTATATACCAAACAGCCGTTCTCCAATGGTGATTATGGCGCAGCGTATTATTTGTTTAGTCTTCACCTTCTATTTGTCTTCGTTTGCCACAATAGGTTCTTGGCAAATAAAACCTGCATGTGTGTTTTGTCAAGTGTGAGTGAAGTGTATGGTGCTTTGGGTATTCTGTTTACTAAGTGGCTCTAAGCCACACTAGTCAAGTTGTCTGTAAAATCATGTCATTTCTTCGTTCTGTTATTTTTTACATATGGGATGCTGGAGTTCTTTATGATTTGAAGTAACTTATGTCTTGGCCTAAAAAATCTGTCGCATCATGTTGGTAATAAAATTACATTTTTACTGATCAGTTGTCCTCTCCTCTTTAATCTTTATTACTTTGCTTTGTGTGGGGTCTCTTTCTCGTGTGTCATTCAAGTTGACAATGTTTCGATGATTTTTTTTCTGTCTATCTAATCTTATGCTATTTCATCACTTGAAAAATGTAACATCATTGTCTTTCTTTTCTTAACAGAGTCCCATAACGATTCAGGCAGTAATCGTTGAAATTTATCATCTCTCAATAACGACAGCGAACAAGATGTTGAATCTGCAATGCAACTCAACAGCAAATTTTAAACTCAACCTGCAACAAAAACAACGAAAACTTCTAGTCTCACAACATACAATTGCCTACAGCAATATCTATAAGCATCTTAATGAATATTAATCAGGATAACAGTCAACAGCCACCGCAACAAAGGAACGGTTTCCAATCATATTTACCAGCAGTACATCCAGCACTTCACTCCAATCGTAATCTATCGTTACCGCCACCCTTGCATCGTTTACCTGATTTCGAGTTGGAATATTTGAAGAAAGCTCACGCGCATGCTCAAGCTCAAGCAGCCGCAATTGCTTACGGCTACGAACAGCAGCAAGTGCAACAACAACATCAGCTAGCACGGCGACGTTCACATATAGAGCACGAATTAGCGGCTGCAAAATTTGCAAACGTTTATGAAAGCCATTCTTTGACTGCAAGCCAACACAATACTTTGCCGTCGCCGTCGATGGTTATGTCACCAAGTCGGCGGCCATCGCCACCACGTGGAGCTGCTCATCCCATGAATATGCATTTGAGTGCTATGGCTCATGCCCAAATTCAATTTCAAACTCAATTGCAGCAGAAATTATCTGCAGCTGCTGCGGGTCCAACGGTAATTAATACTAATACCAATAACGCGATCAATCTTCCACCGCCGGGACATCTAAGCAATTATTTTCGCAATCCCGCCTCACCAGCTAGTTGCGGTTTAGCAACCACGCCCGGAGCGTCAGGACCCCCGCCACCACCTCTTACTTCCGCCCCAACATCCAACTCTAGTGCTTTATGTAATACTAATTCTAACGCCCTGCAAACTTCAACGTCGACCACACAGTCTCAAAATCCACTGAATCATTTACAGAATATGCAACCGTTTGATTTTCGTAAAATCAATTCTGCAGCTTTAGGTGCTTTTCCTGGGTTACCTCCACCGGGTGCTGCTCGCCTTAGCCCCAACGATTTGGCTCATCATCAGCACCTACAGCAGCAAGCCGCTCAACAGGCGGCTATGCTGGCACAAGCAAGGAGGCGTATCAACGAAGCTACCACACCTTCAGAAAAAAGTGCAGCGGCAGCTGCCGCTGCAGCCGCTGCAGCTCAAAGCAATCAATTCTTTAACGCAATGGCCATGTCAGGGCATCCATTGCCCTTTCATTTACCACCACCACCCCCTCTCCCTCATGTACATCCACCACCGCCGCCAAGCACTATGGCAAATGCTACTTCGCCTTCATCAAATCTGCCTTCGGGTCTGACAAGCAATCAGGTAGCGGCTATAGCAGCTGCTGCTGCCGCTTCTGGTAATCCTATGCCTCATAGCTTTTTGGCCTCTCATTTTTCTGGCATAAATAATGCTTTAACTTTGGGCAAATCAGCTCTGCGCGCCAAAACACCGGAACATGATAAATCAAAAACTTCTGAGGTCGATAATTTGCGAGAAACATCCACTTCCCGTCTTACACCACCAACACGTAGTACTTCGCAAACTTCCCTACATGGTGCTTCCACAAATCAACAACAATCTTCGTCTTCGAATTGCGTAAACTCAACCTCGAACAATTACCAAAGTTCTAGAAACCTTAGAGAAAGTAGTCACCCACCACGTTCTTCCCTTCAACATGATTCTTCGCCCGGTGCTCAAACCCAGAGACTATCACGACTAACTACGAGTGCTGGTGGAATGCGACCAGGTCGTAAAAACCATTCGCCTGGTAAACGGCAATGGGGTTCGATACCTGCTAATTTAGGTACACAATTTATAAATCCAGTCACCGGTAAAAAACGAGTTCAATGCAATGTTTGCCTCAAAACTTTCTGTGACAAAGGGGCCCTGAAAATACATTTTTCGGCAGTACATTTACGAGAAATGCATAAATGTACGGTGGATGGCTGCAATATGATGTTCAGCTCTCGGCGTTCTAGGAATCGTCACAGTGCAAATCCCAATCCTAAACTACACTCACCGCATTTACGACGAAAAATTTCGCCACATGATGGTCGTAGTGCCCAGCCCCATCCTATTTTATTGCAAACACCAAATGGTCTTATGCCTGGGCTCAACCCATTTGGTACATTCCCCATGTTGACACCTCCCCCGGATATGCGTCATCATTCAATGGGTACTTTAGGTGAACCGAAACATAGTCAGGATTTCATGCATAGAGCTTATATGGAGAGTTCTATTATGGGACGTTACGAAAGCAGACATATATCAGGCTCAGAAGGAATGATTGAAGAGGACGAAGATGAGGAGGGCTTGGATGGTGGTATACACATCGGTGATATTGATGACGATGACGACGACGACGAAGGGGAAGGCATTGTAGTGGTAGGTGATGAAGGCGATAGCATGCTCGATAAAACGAACTCGGAAGACTTCAACGTTGAAGACCATGTAATCGAAGAAACCAACTCTACACTGGAAGATAGCAGCCGTGATAATTTAGATCGTCGCAGTAACTCTAAGACTCCTACGCATCACAATCATAAAGCCAAAGATCAGTTTAGTAGTACTCTGGATAATGCAAAACAAGATGAGGACGAAGATGGACGCAGCACGACCGGGAAGCATAGTACTGAAAGTAATGATGACACTTTAAGCGTTGCTGATTCTTGCGACGTGCGCGAAGAGTACGACACTTCGTCAACAAGTTTAGTTGTGAATATAACATCGAATAGCGCTACAATTCCGTCGGGATCTTCGTCATCAAAACGTAAACGCAAAAGCCAAAATCCTGTACGCTGTGCTGTACAATCTAATGAAGCTTCCTGTGATAATTCTGTAGATTCTGAAATGGCTGCCGATTTATCTTTAAGAACAAGGGAAAGAGAAAACCAAGAAAAAGAGAATTCTTCGACCCTAGATTTAAGGAAACGATGTCGCTATCCAGAAGAACCCGCCAAAGAAGAATCTCAACCTGAAACTAATGCCACAGAAGCTGAACAAGCCAAAGTACTGCCCTCGCCGCCGCTAACACCGTCAACGTCAGCTAGCGAAACTGTTAAACAATCTACCATACCCAGTGCTCCAGTCAAAATGGAACCCAAAGAGAATTTAGAAGCAGAGAGATCCAATAAAGCAAATAGCGAAAAAGAAAAATTCTTGGACTTATCATCGAATCAAAAAAGTGAGCTTGTAGTAGGTGCTGAAACAGAACAAGAACAACAACAACAACAACAACAACAAAATTGTAAAGAAACTTTGTTAATGACGACAATTAAGCAAGAACCTAAAGATGATCTACTATTAGACAACTCACACACAGCTGCACAAAGTACTTGCAATACTGAAGACGTAGAACAAGAGGAGAATCGTTACTTGCGCATTAAGAAAGAAATATTGGAAGATAGTTTTCGATTGAACATATCAACTGAAGAGGACTACGAGAACGCCAACAACAATAATAATAATATTCTTCCAGAGAACTTGACTGTAAAAACAGCAGCGCTGACACAGTAGAGTCTAGGAAACTTCCGACTTCCGAACTAGAGGAACACAATGGTGTAGAATTTACAAACGATGAAGGCGAAGTACCAATTGACAAAGAAAATCCTTTGCGCTGTACAGCGTGTGGTGATGTTTTTCAAAATCATTTTCATTTAAAAACTCACTATCAGTGCGAACACTTAAAACTACACCACAAATGTAATATCGACGGTTGTAATGCGGCTTTTCCTTCGAAACGAAGCCGTGATCGTCATAGTTCGAATTTAAATTTACATCGAAAATTGCTATCAACTGGCGATAATCATACGGTAGACCATTTGCCAGAGCCAATCAGCGTAATGGGTGGAAAGAGTTTTGTAAACAGCAGTCCAGGTAGTATAACCAGCACCTTGCAGGCAGAGTTTTTAGCACGACTCTATGCGGGCGCAGCTCATGGCTTACCTCCTTTAAATTTCGAGGCTCTAAAGCATTTCCCGCCAGCTAATGCCACACTAACAGGCTTTCCTGATGCGGCCTCCACATTTTTAAACGATCCGCGCTTTATGCTCCAACAACCAGGCAATCCATTAATTTTTCCAGGTCTTCCGGGTTTGGCGGCTTTCCCACATCTTTCACCTCATCTCTTAAATGCCGCGCAGTTCAATGGTTTAAATCCCTTTTGTCGACGACCTTCATCCGATTCTCATTCCCCACACTCGGCCACACCACCGGTAGGAGCCCCAAGATCACCGTTAATGATCGGTAACAAAGTCGCTGCAAGCACAATTTATACCCATCAAGAACCAGATCAGCGCAACACATCATCATCGCCTTCATCGTCCATGGGCACAAGTGAAGGAACAACACATCCTCTGTATGGTGGTAGCACAAATAGTTCCTCCTCTGTTCACAATACAACCCATATACCCGATCGCATTTCATGACCTTCCTCCTCCCATCACTACGTAACAGCGACCGTAGCGACTCAGCGTTTTATAAACTTCAATGAAATGATGGCTTACCGACAGTAGTATTAGAACTAAGTCTTTTGTTTATTCAAGTAATTCTGAGCAAAAAAAATCGAAAGGTGCAATAATTTGTCCCGAACATATGAATAGAATAGAAGAACGTAGCGCGCGCGAAACAGAATATTTAAAAACTTTTGTTTAGAGTTATACGCTATGCTCTATTAATTTCTTTCTTGATGTAAACGCTCACGATTGTATGTATAATTGAATGTCGACAGGTCATAAAAGATATTGAAAAAAATGTTAAAAAAGTGTTGGAAAAAAAAAAACAAAACAAAAAAAAAAAAAAAATCATTTTTTAACTAAAAGAACAGAATACTCAAAATTAAAAAAATATATATTGTTATATAAAGTAATTAAATTAAATTAAATTAAATTAAATTAAAATAAATTGAACGCACATCTGAATGTATATAGAAACGAAAATAAATTCATATTTCTTATGTCATTAAATTTCTTTCCGAAATTGCTTCCTGATCAAAAACGTAATATCAAAATTTTTTACTTATCTTGAAGAACAACAAACAAGAAGTGAACACAAAATATTCATTTTCATAATAAAATTCATTTGGAGTAATTTAATCTCTTCTATTTTTTTTTCTTTTTTTTTCCTTTTTTTTTCTAGTTCGTTAAAATGATTTACTTAGGGTAACACAAGAAACAATTATATGCAAATATTATCTCTTTCTCACTGTTAGCTAAATGTAAAGGAAAGAAAATTTATGAATAAAAATTTATTTAAATATAAATAAAATAATATTAATATAGCGAAAGTATGTAGTACTATGTATTGTTTAAATATAATAAATAAATTAATTAATAATAAGAATACAAATAAATGAATAAATGTAAAAAAAAAAAAAAAAAAAAAAAAAAAAAAAAACAATAGTTTTAAAAATGTTTATCAAATCAAAAGTAAAAATGAAAAACAATCAAATAAAACGAAAAGTAAGTTAAATATTTAAATAAATGTTAGTTCTTAATTGAGACAAGTGGAAGACATAATCAGATCGCTTTCATTTCATACGAATCTCGAACGCCATCGATTCATTGAAATTTTAATTCGACATCGCACTCAAACACAAAGTTCTGGTGTCCTGCTTACCAAAGGCAATGAAACTTTCCGGCGATCCGAGTTAAATTCGCATTCAAATCAGGCATTCAGAGCAGGCCAATGGTTGAATCAGGTTTATTTTTACCGCAGACTTTAATGCAACTTTTATTCGCACTGCACTTCACATCAACATATTTAACAGATCATAAGTTATCTGCACTAAATTTGTGGAAACTAATTGCAGTTTGAAGGATAGAGGTTTCGAAGCTAAGGAATACAAATAATACGGACAGACGGACGGACAAACGTATACGATGAAATTCAATTAGAACTTTAAAATCAAGACCATATGCACGCCGATTCTGACTTGCACTGGCAGCGTACCAAACTTGTCAGATTTATCACTAAGAACGTAGTCCCTCAGCGAGTTTCGCTTTCAATGATTTAGTGACACTCGTTTCAAAACAAAGCCCTGCCCAATGATGCTAACCCTTGCCCAACCTATGCAGTGAATGCAATTTGATTTCAATTAAACTTTTCGTTTGCTAGTTTAGCCTATAAAACTAGCCATAACTTCGTTCCATTAAGAGAACTATTGAACCAAAGATGAACCTCATCACTAACAATAAATTTACGAAGCAAAACGACAAATTTCGAAGATATGCCCTTGTGTATCGAAACTATAACGTCGTTAGTTTCTGTCTTCAAGTCCAAGTCTTTAAGTTTCCGAAAAGGCCATGTGATCGATAAATTCAAGTTGCAGTAAAACTTTCTTTTTATTCATTTCTAGTACTTCTGGATCATATTGAAAAGAAAGTGGGCAGATATATAACCTCAAATCTGGATCGGTCAACAAGAGCCTAACAGACAGCAAGAGAGATAGGAAAGAAGGCAAAGTTTACAATGGATTTGGAATAAATTATTTTCTACTTAATTTAACGCATCGCTGCGGTGATATTATGTGAGCCCACTATTTGTTGTTTCTCAAATCTGAAAACGATGTGTAGCATGAAAAAAAACGAAAACTATGAGCTAACCTTTTGGAAGATGAATGGCCATCTTTTGCGCAACATACAAGACTTCATGTTGCGGTAGTATCTGGTAAAAGGGGCAAGCATAAAGAATAGATGGCCCAGTGGAACGCGTTTATTAAAAACCGAAGCAGGCATTTAGTAAATTCCAAAGATTATCGCAATAAATTCCATTTACGCAAATACCGGGTCATCCAGTGATTGATTTTTTTATTCATTTGTAATAAAAACTAAACGATAAAATATATCCACATGAATGTTCTTTTATCTTAGATATTGATTCATCCCATTTCTCTTCAAAAATTATTCAATCAATTCTCGACCACTAATTTTTTAGCCAATTTTCCACGAAACACTATTTTTATTTCACCAATAACACGAATAATCGTGGAATTGCGAGTTTCTAAGATATTGCAGTAAAAACCAATGATTTGACATAACCTCAAAAAAAAAAAAGTCGAATGGAGTTATATCGCATGATCTTGGTGCCAAGCTCATATTGGTATTTTAAGACTTTACAAGGTCATGGAACATATCTCCCAATAAATTTCATTGAATCATGAGATATATCGTATGTTGCAACATTTTCTTAAAGCCGCATATCGTTCACGTCCAAAACATCCAATTAGTGCCGCAAATAAACAGTAATCATATTTATGTAGCGTTCTCCATTGAGAGTAGCTGAAGTACCATTTTTATGTTCCAAAATTGCGCATTCAGCTCACAAATCACAGCCAAAAGTTAATTTTTGTGCACAAGTCCACTACAGAGCCACTACAAGGGCAACATTCTGTATTTACGAAGTCATTTAACCCAATATGAGCTTCATCCCACATGTATGAAACGTAACCGTAAGCCCATTGTAAGAAGTTTTAACAATTTCTGCATGCTCTGCAACTATGTGTGTAATGTATCCCACAAATAATGGCAAGACAAAAACAATATATTGAACAAAATATTTGTTCCAAATCTCAATCAGGACTTACTTACGTTTACTTTCGGAGCAAACAAATTCGATGAGCACACATAAGCAGGTCGATAATAAACAATACCTTTAAGCAAGAGGATTACGGATAATATTGAACTTGATCACGGAAAATACTGAGCTCTTAGAACACAAATTTAAAATTTTAAATCAACGCCCATTGTTTAACGCCACTGTTTTAATATCATTCGAGAAGTTCTGCAGCAACCAAAGCAAAATTTCAAAAGTGTTAGCTATACGCACTTAACTTTCAGTATATCCTGACAAACGTTCGTAATATGACGTGATCGAGATTGCGTACGATAAAAGTTTTCTGGCTTTCTGTCTCGGCGTTTCGCTTAAATGTAGATCTAAAAGATTGCGCTACAGGTCAAAAATCGTTGTTCTCCTTAACTACAGCGACACTATTTTCCCGATCTGATCACAAAACCGTGTAAACTTAGAGGGACTTACCTTCCAGGCGACTTGGCTCACTTCGCCCACAAATTAGCCGCGAATCATGCATTCTTAAATATTCTTTATTACTAAGGGCTTCTGGAAAGGCGCACGAGTTCGCCGCGTCTTCGTGTACAGTCGCACGTGGAAACTCCATCCAGTTTCCTTTTGTGATCTTTTCATTTACATTATAGTGCACTGAGACAATTCTGAAAGCTATCCTTTGTTAGCATTGGAGCGTTTTGTGGAACAATATCCAGTCCTTCAGAATTAAGTTACACCGAGCGAAGAGCATCTTAGCGGTGAAAGTTCCGGGAACAAAAAGAATTGATCGATCTACTGACTATATAGTTAACGAAAGGTTTACTTAATTTAGTAGCGAAAGCTTAAAATAATTCTTTCTTCTTTTATCGTTTCACCTTCTCACGTGTTAGCGGATTTGTCAAAAAACTTTTAGTTCCTAAAAAAAAAAAAAAAAAAAAACAAGAAATAAAATAAAATAAATAATAAAACTTAAAACCACAACTGGTTAAATTTCAACAGATCAAAGGCTAAATTGAAATGTTTTTGATAAAAATACAATAAAAAAATAACGCGATTTTTATTTTCAAATGTTATTTAAAATCAAGACAATTCTCTAATTTATGTATCATTGATAAAAATGACCTTTCAGTTGGATGTGTATGCGGCCGTAAAAATTAAAAAAAAACATTTTTTTTCCTATATACAAGAGTCGACAAAATCAAAACAAGTCAAAAAAAAAAACAAAATCCATTGTAAGTTTGTTTTTGTTGTAAAATCAAATATTGCATAATAATGGTAACATCGCCTTGCATTGCTCTGCATACATTTTACAGGCTGTTCGCATCATAATCGCCCCAGAAGAAAAGTAAAGTCGTTACACAGGTGTGGCATTTTGGGCCACAGCGTGCACAATACACGAACAACAAAAAGTTTCATTTTAATATATTTTTGTGTCCATTTTCATTTGTTTTCATATAGACGAGAAACCAGCCTTTTCACATCATTTTTCTTCGGCGGTTTTTTTTTGTTTTTGTTAACGAAACCAATACCTACCTACCGCAAGGCATTAATAGGGGCGTTACCGCCACAAAATTTAATTTGGTTTAGTAAATTTTAACTTTTCTGATGTTATTTTGGTTGCTATTGTTGTTGGTTCTGCTGCTGCTGCTGCTGTTGTTGTTGTTGTTTTTGTTATTGTTCACATTATTGCTGTTTAAATAAGAAAATCACTTCGTTTACATTATGTGTACGAATTGATTTTAAATTATTGGCATTTACTAAAGTAAGTATGGGCACTGGGGTATAAATGTGGTCACCGGTGTATAAATGTGGTCCTATGATCACTACTAAAATTTCCTAGCACCAGGACCCAGGATTACAGAGATAATGCGAGGGGAAAAGTGGCATTCATTTTTAAAACCACAGACATTTCAATCAGCCGATCCGATAGATTATTGCTGTATTTCTATACTTATCACCGAACGGTGTTCATGATGTGGCAGCACATTTGATGAACGTATGATACTAGCTCCATATACCTATGTTTGCGTCTTCATTTGCATGCAATGGAGTTGTTTAATATCTCACTTATATTGAGAGAGCGAGATCAAGTCCCCTGCTTAGTCACTTAGTCCACGAATATATAATCGTATGTTCACACAAACAAATGTATATAAAGAGTTAATCTTTTGCAGCTTCTTTGAGTATTAGTTCCACTTTTAACATTTTTATTTTATTTACGTAAAGAGTACACAAGACTCACTTCATTGTGAAGACCTTTCAAGGCCTTTTAAGAAAATCTATCGCTTTTTTTATTGGCACTCTGTAAAGTCTCACATTATTTCACAAATAGGTGTAGCATGCATGTGGCGTCAGAAAGAAGAAAGTCAAGCGTTATTCTTACGGAATCCATCCATTCACAGTAAGAACAAGAAATATTTTCGAAAAAGTGCAGCCACATACAGCTGCCAGGATAAAAACTGCATCGTACTTTTACACATTGTGTGATAGTTAAAGAAGTTCTTTGACTATTTCTTTTGCGTTTCCAGAGTCCCAAATGGGATCGCTTTTTTTTCGCTTATTCGCGTACCCAGTGAATTGAGTGAATCAGTGACTTTATCATTTAAAATGATTTTATTAAAAAAAAATTCGTGAAATAATTTTACTACTTCACTACGTCGTGCACTTGAAAACCTCCCATTTTATGCTTGTGTCAAACGTCATGGGAGTGAGAGACTTTTCACGCCACTTACCATTTCTATTTGTTTGACAATAGATACGATCTTCGACGAAAGAATGATTCATGTTTTAAAACAATACAAAAATCGAATTAAGTTTTATACCTATCACGGAAGGATGAGGAATGCATCCATTTTGTTAAAACGTTTGCAACGCCCAGAAGGAAGCAACAGCGTATATACCCACAAAGTATATATATTCTCGATCAGCACCAAATTCTAAATCAACTTAATAATGTCTGTCTGTCCGTCTGTACACTATCCGTTGTGAACATTCTCCTGGTCGCTATCGTCTTTAAATTTCGCAGGAAAAATTCGAAGTTCTTGAACGCAGGTTAGTAAGTGAAAATGGGTCAATTCGGTCAAAAGGCACGTAAAGTGAGATCAACGTTTTGTTTTTCAAAAGTAATAAAAAGTTGAGCTTGTACGCATTACTTATGGACTAGAGAAGATAAATCTAAATAAATTTAAGCGTACTTTCTATGGTGGATGCGGTAGGACCTGCATAAAAATGACAAAAATTGGCCAACGCATTGTTTTTTCAATGCCTTTATAATCCACAGAAGCAAGCTTCAAAGTCTCTGTACAGTACAAAAAATCCTTCAACAGTGTGAAATTTGGAATTCTCATAAGTGACGATATCGTCTACAAAATTGCAATAAAGTTTGAAAATGACCTAAGCCGATCAAAGAACACGCCCACAACGCCCACATGTATATGCAATAATAACTATGAGCATTTGTGCTTTCCGCCCTTTTGCTTTTTTGCTTTGCCTTTGTCATAAAGTAAAACACATACACTACATAAATTTCCACTTTTATCCAGAAAATAGAAACCACATACATTATAGGGTATGAAAATTTAGTTCTTCTCTTCTCTTTTTAGGGTGTTTTAAGATTGCGAAGATGGGTATAAAAGATTCCGTCACGACCGAATATAATTTTCTTATTTGTTTAGTATTAAATTCCCCCCAAAAAAAACTTATGGACATTCTGATAGATCGATTAACGGCGATAAACACGCAAACACCGATATAGGGGAAGACGATTGATATATAATCGTTCGGGATATTGAGCTAAAATCAATTAAAAATCATGTGGTTTGTTGTGGAAGTAATCTCTGTTTCATAAAAAAGCAAGAATAACTTCGATGCATGTCGAATCGTAATCGTGTAGGCTCGACAATAAGCACGGTCTAAGGTGGAAGAGTCTACACAACTTACGGAAGAGCTTTGTTTCAAGGGTGGCTGCCAGTTAAGAATGTCGAGTAGTTTGACATGATCCAAGCTACCAGATCATTCAGATCATTCAGTGAACAACAGATTAAGTTGGATTTATGCGACGATCGTATGCGACAAGATAATATATCCGCTATGCCTTACTTTCCTGATGTCCTTCGATTACCGTTTACTTCTTTAATATGGTAACTTTTCGATGGGTGATGAAATAAAATCGTATTGAATGGGTAGTAGAAGTTCTATGAGCGTAGAAAGATATATAAGATCGAGACTATTTTTTTTGCCAACCTGTTATAAATGCATTAAAGCGGAACAAGACGAAAACAACAAAATTTTTAGTGTTTCCTTCCGATGGTTTGTTTCGAATGTCCTTCCTGTACAAAAGGAAGTTCTGCTACAAGGGAGAAAAATTATTACTATGCTATGTGATACGAAATAACCTATACATACACAAATATATATATATATAGATATATATATGTATATATATACCACACATAGAATGTAGTTAACCACAACAACACTGGTTTGATTTTTTTGCTTTTTTTTTTTTAAATAAAAACGAATAAAGGAGCCACACATCGTACTTGAAGATGGAGACGGTGAAAATACTTTGTAGGGATATTAAAACTCGAGATCAATAGACACCTATGCACGTAAATGTGTGTGGTATCGGTCACAATAACAATAACTCTAAAGCAACACCAGCAACGTTGTTTAGAAAACAATAACATTTATATAAAAGGACTTTACAGTGTAGACTGGCAGCAGATAGAAAAACGGATGTAGCCCCCAAGGGTTAAATTTGCAAAAACAAAAAGAAAAGAAAAACACACACACACACACAAAAAACATATATATATATATATATAGTATAACTAATATTGCATACCAGCAGGCGCTTAATGCATTCATTTACTCATGTACATATACATTTATATGCATCTAACTCTAACTCCAAGATTTTGTATGTGAAGTTTAAACGTCAGTAGCAACGAACGGAACTTATTGTCTTATATTTTGAATTTATGGTCTTTTATTCAGCGTCCGGGACACATTGTATTCATTGTGTACGGTGTATAAATTTTCTTGTAATCATGGACATATCCATGTGGATTACATTTCGGACGTGTACCTAAATACACATCCATCCATATACATATATATATACAGGGATATACATATACATATACATATCCATATATATATATATATAAATTGATGTATGCATATGTGTGTGTGTGAGTATAGTTTGCGTTTCTTTTTTCTTGTTTTTTTTGTTTTTTTTGTTTTTGAAATTTCAAATTACTACAAAACTTGTAATAACAACTACAGCTACAACAAGAGCAACTACAATAAAACAATTCGATAGTGAAATATTTGTAACATACGTGTTTTATTGTATAACCAACACAATGAACGTTGAGTATATGATACGTGCTTTTGGTTTTTTCGTATGGAGCCCTATGTACACATGCTCCTATACGTATATCAATACATATCTATAGACGCCCTCTTCTTTACTATATGTACTGTATTTATATAAGTATGCAAGCACATGTGTGAGTCGTTACAATAGCAAACGTCAGACCGCATTTGTGTTGCCAAACTTGGCACTAAGCAAATAAATTACTCTATTTTCGCTTTATATCGCTTCTCGGTACAATATCTAAAGTTATACTCTTTTCACGTATATACAATCACACAAACACACATACACACACATATATATATATATATATATATATATATATAGCGGACAAACACACGCACTCATACATCTTCTTATCCATTAACTACTCCGCTCTATTCAGTGCATATAATATCTGCTGTTCACTTACCTTGGCTTTAATGTTGCTGCTTCTGTGGTTGTTATTGCTGGTGTTTGGAATTTAGTGTAGAGTCGCTGTTGTTTTTGTTATCGTTGTTATTATTATTATTATTATAGCGTTTGCAATTGTTGATGGTCGATTGCACTTTGGCTTAATCTGATATCGATGTAAGTAATCACAAATAAACACACATACATATGTTTAGAGATATGTATGTTAATATAAACACATTATTACACAGATCCCAATGTAAGTACATTCACAGATAAACTTAAATATACATGCACACACATATGTTACACAGTTAAATTGCAATATTGTTTTTTTTTTCTTATTTTTTTTTTTTTTTCTTTTGTTTTATTGTTATTATTGGTAACAGTTCGCAAAAACACTCACTTACAGTCACAATATCGTCCAAGCAACCATAACCATTTTGTATACCATGGAGACTCACAAAAAGTTGCATACGTATATATACAAATAAACATTTTCATTTAGGTAATCTAAAAAATATTAAGCCTCAAAGAAATCAATAAAAATTTCAATTATTCAATATTATATAATCAATCAAGTCAATCAAGTGCGCGTAAATTCTAAAATATATGCAATTAATTAATTAATGCGAAAAGATAAATAGGCTTAATATTTTTTCGACTAACTATTACTTACAAATGCATAGTAAATGCTCTTGTCTCTCTTCTTCGTTTTCAACAATATTCATATATATTAACATTTAATTGTAGGTGGCTGCACCATCGATGGCTTTGAAGTCTGAAAGCAGAGAAGTAAAAAAAGAGGAAAAATATCATATTAATAGCAGAAGAAGAATACCTTGGATTTCATTCAAAATTTAAACAATTTTTTTTTTTTTTCATTTCATTTAAAATTTTCAATTTTTTCTTGCAAGTAAAAATAGTTTGGCTACCATAGCAAGGACCACAGTTTTGTCTGATTGCTTTTCGTAAACTTTTAGGTTACGGGTTTTCTAGGCCATAAAAGTTTCTTTTTTCGTTTCGTTTTGTTTTTTTTTTCGAAATTTGGAAATTTTTTAAAACGATTTGGAAAATTAAATTAAAAAACAAAAGACCTTATGTTATGATTTAAAGGATACTCAAGGTCTCGCCTTTTTTTTTTTTGCAGGTAGCCTGAAAGAATCGATTCGGTTCGATTCGATTCGAATCATTCATTGCATTGTCTTATCACAGAGAGAAATCAATACAGAAAACGACGACGATTAACTTGCCTAAACTCTACTAAGCTCTATATATTAAGTAAGATACAGAACGCAAGGTAGTGTTAGTTAATGAAAGTCAATACAAACGAACGTTTCCCGCTAAACTTATGTAAACCTAATGACGCAAATGACTCTTCTCATTTTTCTTGTGATATGTTATAAGAAGGTACTTGTCAAGTTTAATGGCAAAATGATGCGCTCAGTTACGCGAACTTAGCACGACACATAAGGTACATCTGCTTGTCATGGTGTAAGTGACCGTTTCCACCCTAATGAAGATTCTACTTAACTCACTTACATAGATCTAAGCTATATGCATATTTTTTTCGTTTCCTTGCCCATTAAATAGGCTCCACTCAGAAAGTTAAGAGTTCCTCTGCCATTAGCCATTAGAAAGTTGAAGGCGTTCGAATTGATTTGAGAAGAGGGAAGTTTCGACTCGAAGTTTCTCTTTCGTTACATTGCACACTTGAGATATGGAAAGAAAGCAAGGAAGAGGTTGCACGATTTCGTGTGCGGCACTGTCTACTTCAATTCGTTCGATTTGGCCATCGGTATCGTGAAAATATTAACCGCTATGTAGTGAATCTCGAGCAGTACTGAACGTGTCGAGCGCTTAAGGTTGCGTGTAAATAATATAAATATTGAACTTAATGCCGATAAAACTGTACCCCCGCTCATCTTCACGGTTTGCTGGAAACAAGTTCGGTACACAGGCTTCTATTTATTGCCAAGCCGACGTTTGACTTTAATATGGTGACAGTTTCAATGGAAAATGCTTGCGTAATCCAAACGATCTCATAGGCCGTTCGTGGCTTGTAAGCCCAGTTTTACTGAACGTGGAATCACATTGCATTTCAATTACTTTAAAGTACATATTTGTTCAGTCAAAGAACTATACGTTGACAAGAGGCGAACAAAAAAAAAAGCAAATAGAAGAAGCGAGAAAATCAAATCGTCTACAGACGATACGGGGTAAATCCTTTTTTGGGTCTGCAATAAGAATATTTTTCCAAATCTGTTTAACTAATGTTTGTTAACATCCACCCGTTTACTTGAAATGCTAAGTAATTTGAGTTCATTCAAAGCTTCTTCAAAATTAAGTTTACGCAGGGAAGTCAATAAATATGTTCTAGGTTAGGTCCTATGACATTGAAGTGAAATAAGCTCATCAGCTTATCGCACTTGAGAGTGTAACGAACATCAGATGAATGGCTTTTGTCAGGGGGTCACTAGGGGCACATCTCACCTTAATGTGGAGTGAAAAGACCTCGTGGAATAATCGGAACGAACTATCGGACTTGGTATGACTGCAGTCAGTCTTCAGCCCGTTATCAGCGCAGTTTTCGTTCTTTGTCTATTTGCGTAGCTGGCTCTCAAGACACGCTGCTTTGAGTATCTTATCGCGCGCTGTTTTGTCAGTTACACATTTACAGGTGTTATTGGTCTCCGTGCCTAAGGATGCCTTTAAATGATCCCTCTACCTTTAAATGATCCCGCTACTCCCTTGTCCTCGCTTTCTAAAAGTTCTTAAATACTTAATTCTAAACTGCTTTAAATGACTATTTGATGAGGCCTGAGACCCGATAGTAATGGTAGTGAAATAAGAACTCTTATAACCGTGATGAGGAGTCGCTTGGAAATCACATTAATCCGATCATTCAATTGTTCACTGATTGACTGCAATTTTCTCGTTTAGTACTGTTTGTTAATGTGACCGAAATGTTTACTTCTTTTGCTAATCCGACAACTGTTTACCTATCACATTTAGTTTTCTGACTGATTTCACAAACGTCCATTAAAGATTTAATCTTTTTTTATACCCAACATATATATTCAGTTTCATCTTTTATTATATCGATATATTCAGAATCACTATCTGAACCGATAATCTAATCTTGTCTGTCCGTCTGCCTGTCTTGCATTCTCCTGTTCAACCTACTTGCGGCAATTTTTGAGATATATCGTGTTTTGGGCGAAGGACAAGCGCCATTTAAAATGATTCCGATCGGATCGCTTTTTCGAACACTTTCTAAATGACTCCTCATTTCGAAAAAGTCGTTAAATGAATGATTCCATTAAGCGAAGTGATGTGGGGTATTTAAGTGTGGTCCAAGCGCCACTATAAGGTTTTTATTTGCCTTTTAATTAATATTATGATTCTCTTATTTTTTG
Source organism: Glossina morsitans morsitans (assembly GCA_001077435.1). Taxonomy (NCBI): domain Eukaryota; kingdom Metazoa; phylum Arthropoda; class Insecta; order Diptera; family Glossinidae; genus Glossina; species Glossina morsitans. The sequence continues at coordinate 21,587 of CCAG010004950.1, forward strand.
GGCATCATGGGTACTATCTATCTATCTATCTATTATACTTGACTGCTCTAGAAATTAAATCTTATTAAAATTTGCAATGTTTCCATGGCATTCAAGGCAGCCAACGCATGACTATGATGAACTAGAATTTGAATATTTGCTTAGCAATGAAAAGAAATTTAAATTTTTCGTTATATATTTGACCAATCATCACGGTGATGGTCTGAAAGAAATGGGAAGAGGTAGTCGCGTCTTTTGACTACTTTTCTAACTCTTCGCTATATTCCATATAGCAATAAGTTTATGAATTTTCCAAATTTTTTAAAATAATCGAAAAAGCATTCGGAGATATGTCTCGTATTATGGCTTGTCTAAGCACTCCATTTCGAATAATAAAACTTTATCGGATATATTGGACTTGGAGCATACTATGCTTTTCATTGCATACAATTAATTGTAGTACTTAAGATAAAATGGTGTTGATACAAGCAGCAAATACGCACAATATGAGACACTTGATGTAAACCCTTTTTAATGTAATTTCTAAAGCATTCGTAAATCATAAGCAGATGTAGAGTAGAACTCGAAAAAAAAACATGGCTTTGTTTATAGGAGGCATTTTCGGTAATCGGTATACGAACTCTTGAGTCAATTTAGGTGATAGACGAACTTGATTTGTATAAAATTTAAGCCGCGAAAAATGATGCGCTCAGTTCACATTTGTAGTTGAACGGACGATAGTTAACAAACAAAGAAATTTTGAAACCAACCTATGAAGAATGCATAATGTTTCTTATTATGGCATATCCAATGCGTACTTGCTTCCTTGCATTAAGTGTGTTTAACACGGGGGACATATGTGAGCTTCTTGCAAGGGCATAGAAAGTAAAGAAGCCATACTTTAAATCATTCGTATTTCACATTATGTTAAATAGCTCTTATGGGCGCATCGATACATCACACTTTCCTTCTGAAGGTATACTGAAAGTTTCTACCTTTTTATATTCGACATCGTCTGTTAGCTGGAATGATATTTTAATACATCAATCGATTAAGAACCATTTTTCGAATCAGTTCGAAAGTAGCTGTACTGTGCTTGTACGATGTCTGTGTATGTATTTTTGTGATCAAGCTACAAGTTGATTAGGTCGAAAAATATTTGCGGCTGCTCAATGTAGAGAAACGAGTAAGAAACTTATATTTGAGGATGACCGACCGTTAGCTACCCTACACCCTTTACTCAATACTATGACGTGCCAAAATTAATCTTCTCCTCAACGACTTTATTACTATTTACAACTTCAGTTTAGACTTCGTTGCCATACAAAGGCTTATTTTGAATATACGTACCTTTACACTAGATGATGTCCAACAATTAGACATACGGAATCCAAACTTGGTACAATTAATTTCTACGGGAAATTTCTGTTAGGGATCTATTTTCATTATAAAATATTAAAAAAAGGCCGTTTGTTCGTAAAAGGAATTTTTTCATCAAAATGTTTACCCGGGATGGGGTACATGAAACAAGCCTACATGATGCAAATTTAATGCAATTGATTTTTATGTCAAACTACTATTAAGGATTAGTTATTCTGACTGTACAATATTAAAAATTAGGCCATCCTGTCATATGAAGGCTAACCCGAACATTGGAACGATCGTATTAGAAAGAGGATTAAACCATTCGACTCATTCGAACCGCATTTTTCACATCAATTTAGCGCAACGAGATATTGTTAATTCGCGATTTCTATCGAGATATTTTGAAAAGTGCAGTTGCTTTCATATAACGACTTTTTCAACAACAAATGTTATTTGAGAAGTGGCCGCAGAAATGGTCCCATCGTATACGTTTTCAATAGCTTTCGCCCTTTCTACCGAAGCAAGTTAGTGTACCAAGTTTTGACAAAATAACTGAAAAGCTGCGGCTTGCAGATTAAACACACAAAAGAGTGGACAGTCGGACAGAAATGCTTGATGAAATGAATTCAAAGATTATTCCGAATGAATTCGTATAAAAGAGTTGGGATCATCCTAAGCTTTTCTAGGTGTGACATGCACCCACACAAACTAAGTATACCCTGTACCACAGGTGGTGCAGTATGTGAAAAAAAAGTCGTTACAAAGCGTTTCAGAACATTTAATCGTAAATCTTCTCCATTCACACTTATACCGCGTTTGTCCACTTTCAAGGCCAGTTGTGAAGATGATTTTTTATTTTTTTGAAATTGATCTAATAATAGATGTACTACTGTGTGATGTGCGATATGAGTAAAGATTTGGTTAAATCGATTCTAATCAATGATAAATTCACAGCGCTTTTAATCTATATTTCTAAGTGTTACAACAAATCGAATCCCCGAATGGTGATGGGGATTTTTTACGCATGAAAAATTGACTTTCAGTCAGTTCATTTGCTATTGAAGAGTTATGCGAGTGAGAGAAATGGGAAAGAAAGAAAGAAAGAAAAAAAGAAAGAAAAAAACAACACCAAGTTTGGCAAACTTTTGCCAATGACATATATGTGTGTTGCGAAAGGTAAAGCAATCACTAAATCGATATATTTTTTTAAGTATTCACAAGTGTTTGTGCAGGCATGCATGCATGCATGAAAGTGCAGTTAAGTGCACATGTATGCAATTGACATAATAACCATAGTAACAGCAATGAAACGCAAATTAACGCATAATAACAGTTGAAAAGTAAGTAACAAGCAGCAATAACAACAACAACAACAACAACAAGAACAACAATAACAGAAACGATATTAAAAAGTTTCTATATAAACGAGGATAACGATAATTACGGAATGAAAGTTCTTTTCAAACAGTTATATGAATGCATATGTGCGTACGTGCACATCTGAAGTTACATGTGTGTATGTATGCATTTATGTTGTTGGCTATAGGAAAGAATAAAAAAATAAAAAAAAATTATATACACAATTATATAATTGCACTGCTTTGTTGTAATAAAAGTATTGCAATGGCGGTATATATTGTTATCTACAAGGCATCTATGATTGTGTTTGTGTGTATGTATGTATGTATGTATGTATGTATGTATGTGTGTGTGTGTGTGTGTG
>CCAG010004953.1:0-52385 GCA_001077435.1 Glossina morsitans morsitans
TCATATTCGTATCCGTTATTCATTTTTCATATTCATATTCGTTATTCATTTGTCATATTCTTATTCATATTTTTATTCATATACACATTCATATTCATACTTTCATTTGTATTCGTATATAAAAAGCTCCCTCCTCGTATGTATTGAATCAATTACGAAACTGCAAATAAATTTCTCCATCTATTTTAATAAAATGATTTCTTCAATTAAAATGTACTGAAGGTGTCGAAAAGTGTTATTAGCTTGTTAAGCGCTTTTCACTGGCAGAAATTTGCAATTGTTGTCAGCTCAAAGCCAATTTGGGGTGCAGAAGTAGCACGAGCCATACAGGTATTTTAAATTATTTGCAATTTTTCGAGAAAGGTAAACGGATGCTTATATACAGGAACAGGCTGAAGCAGAAAATTTTACCATAACTCACTTTAGAGAAATACCGGATTATATACCGATAGAGAAGACTTTGTTGAAAATGCAAAAAATTATTGACGAGACTTACACAACAACACGAAGTAAGTATCGGTTTGAGAAGAAGTGTTATGTCGCCCATATAATTACATAATCAAGTCTTAGTTTAAACTGCATTTCATTTACTTCTTACGATTTTGATTACTTACCAAAGTAGTAAGTAAAAAATCAGAAAATATGAAAACATTAATTTTCCATTATTGGCTTGGCGATATTTAAATTACAATAATGAAGAAAGAAAGAAAGAACTGAAAAGTATTTGTTTATTGCTGCATTTTACATAATTCAGTAGTTTTAGTCCTCGCTAAAGAAAATCAATTGTGCAAATGTGAGCATTAAAAACGAGTAAAATATTCATATTTTCCTTTACAAACTATATACAATGAATATATCTTCGATTTTTGTTTTTATACTTCAGGGCAGTTTACACGTTTAGTTAAACACATCTCTCCATTTCCTGTGAATATTTTTCAATTCTCTCTCTGTGAACACTTTTCCATTCTCCTTGAATTTTGCATCTCTTTTCATATGGACTTTCTCAAAGTCTATTAACCGGTATGTTTACATGTTAAAAGCTTGGCACGAAAGTAACTTCGGCGCTTTAATGAAAGCAATAAACTCTAAGTCAATAATACATCATTTTTCATTTTCTGTAATCCTCCTTAATTATTATTAAGCAATTGGATTTCCATGAAGCTACTGCTATCATCTGAATTAACTATCACGTCACTATAGTCAGTGAATGAATGCCTCAGCATACAAAAATGCAACATTATCTCTGCATATTCTCTCTTCACATGATATGAATGGATATGTGATTTTTGCCGATTCAAGATGCTTTTCAAACCTTGTTCGTCAGTTCGTTTGTCCATCTGTCTTTTAATTGCATGGTCACAAAAATATAAATATCTCCTTCAAGCACGTGCTATAAATTTCCGCTTTTTCTTTACAAAATAGAAAAATTATGTCATAACCATGCAATTCTATAGAGCATCGGAACTCAGTTGTTGACGATAATATATAAAAGATTCGGTTGCGGCCAAACACAAGTTTCATACTTGTTCTTTTTAGTTAACATTTTCCAAAAGCCTGTTACTTCCACCGCAGAATATCATTCTAAAGCTACGGCTAAAATTTGGAGTCAATCGGTTGAGAGATACGTTAAATGTATAGCTAAGGAAACTGCTGAAAAGTAATAGGTTTTGCTGTAGAAGCTGCTACTTATTATTTTGTTCAAATAGCTTAACGCGTGCATAAGAGTGTGTGAAACACTTGCTTGAATAGATTACTCTTTCACAAATAAATTCGCAAAAAGGAATTTATTATTTCTTTTCAACAAAGTGCCTTAATTTATTAAAAGGATATATTTGAATAGAAATGGAATTCGAATACCCAGCTGGGCAGCTTAAAGTGTAAAATATTTGAAGTCTTTTCAATTGTTGTCTATCGCACATTTAACTTCCTTGTGAGCTTTTTAGCGATTACGTAGCCTTTATCTCTTTGAATTATGACTTTGATTTAGTAGGTTTATCATAGCGTTAGTATTTCTTTTTCTACTTTGAATCACTTGCATTGTTGTGCAATCAACCACATAAACTTGATATTATTTTTAAGCCCTACAGTGTTTTTTTTTTGTAAGGAAAGAGAAAGAAAAAGATGAAAACAAACTCCATGCTCTCCATCCTAAAAGAGTTTAACCTAATAGTTATAAGCAAGGTTATCAACAAAATGGCGCTGATGTCAAATGGTAGAAAGAAAAACTCCTAACTTTCGCTGTAGCCCTTGTAGCAAATACATTTGAAAATACTTTCTCACCAACTTAATATACCAAGAGCATTAAATTGCTTTGAATCTGCACAAATAAGGCAATAGATAATGGTCACTAATGTCGAAACTTTTACACCCAGCACACTGTTTAAAAAAAAATATAAAAAAAATGATCAGAAAAGAATTTCAATACTTTATAATATCGTGTAGGCGCAGCTGATTTTTTCCTATTTTGTACGGATACCATGCGACCACCTTTACAATATATAGGGAAATATTTATCATTGAATGTACTGGGGTTGTACGTGCTAAACAGGGGTTTTTCTCGGTGTACGTTGTATGTGTTGTTCGGCCGATTTGGCCTATTTCCAATATCAAACGACATGGGAAAACTTCATATGTTCTCACCAAATTTGAAAGCAATCTATTAAACTTGGAACTGGAAGATGGCTTATGGCAGACGCTCAACGCAGATACTCAAATAATTTATTAAAAAATTGGTACTGATCAAGCTGATATATATGTGTTTATGCATATTGTTTGGGACTCTGAATATTCCTACTGGGTGTTGCAAGTTAAACCAAAGCGCATATAAAAATGAAATGTAAACATTCTTTAAAAGTATTTTAATTATTAAGCAAACAGTGCGTATGAGTGCTGTTTGGAAATATATTACAAGACTTTAATACATAGCGTATGTCAATTATTTGAAATTACTTTTCGAATGTGTGTGGAAAAAATATTCAAAGAAATCGCATACAATAAAAGACGCACATAGAGGTGTAAACACACAAATAAACACTTTTGCAAAAGATATAGAAAACCCATTACATTCATTCTTCTGCTATCAGTTAAACTATAAATAACGTAATGCTTAGCAATAATTCTTTTTGCTCAGCGTGTGTCTGTGTGGGTGTGGGAGCATTTGTGGAGACGTGTGTACTAATAACGTACTGTTATTCTAGTTATTCAAATATCCTCAACATCATGGAAATTTTCTTCCATTTCTCACTTTCACAGTTTACGTATTTATTGGTGAACACATTGCCATGGTTGATTTTGTACGATGCATGCAAAATCGTCAACTCCTGCAAAATGGTGACTATATTATCATTTCGGTTGATGATGAAATCTATGATTCTAAACGACGTGTCAATATAATGGAACGGAGTATGTTTTTATGTGTGCTCAATATTGATAATAAACAATGTTTAACATTAAAAATAATATATTGTGATTTTTCCATGTAATTGAACAGATTATTTAGATCCTTACATACGTAAAGAGAAAAGGAAATCGTTGGATAAGAATTCATTTCGTTCGGTAATTAAGATAAGCATGACATATCCATTAAATCCACATATACGGTAAGTAAATGTAATACACCTGTAAACTTTTATATATAAACGTTACTTTTATTTCGCATTAATTACTATTCAGAGAATTGTGCAGTAAAATTAAGGAATACGCTCGTAAATATCCTTTTCTGGTACCCTATCATCAACGCGTTTTCGATAATATTTCGGTAATCAAAGAATACTTACATTTGACATTTGCGACTTGACTGATTTTCCCTTTTTTGGCTCGTAGGTGCCAATTTACGGTTTACATTTATATGATAGTGTCATGATTTATGCTAAAGCCATTACCGATTTACTGCAAATAGGTGCAGATATATACGATGGCCGCTTAGTTATGAGTCGTATATTTAATCACTCTTATCATTCTATACAAGGTTTCGATGTAAGAAAATTTCTTCCTCATACATATATGTGTATACAAATATTTACCTTAAGTAAGCTTTGGAATTGCATGCATATGTTTACTTAGGTGCATATAGACGGTAACGGCGACGCGGAGGGAAATTATACCGTCATAACTTTACAGAATGATGGAAATAATGTAAATCTTGTTAATTCCTTGGTTAGAATGTCTATGCAACCTGTTGGCTATTTTGTTTACAACAAATTATCCACTATACCGGTGAGTAGAATTTATTGTAGAGTTTATGTTTTCGAAAAATTTTACTTTAATTTCGTATTTAAATATTTTCAATTTACATCACTTAATGCTTCATATGGTGCATTAACTTTTGAAGAATTGTATACATAAGAGCAAAGAGGCACAGTAATGGTGTGCAATGTTCTACAATTTTGAAAAAAAAAGATTCACATTTTTTCAAAAAATGTTGGCAAAGCTTTGTGAGTCTTCCCAACAATTTTTCTTTGTAGACTCTACACCACTTGTGGTATAAAGCTATATTAAAGAGACATAAAGAAAGGATAAAGGTATGCAAGACCCAGAAAGACTTGAAACACTTTTTGTTGTACCGATTGATTCGGAATCATTTCTCAATCAATCCTTGTCTGCCCGTCTTGTTTCTTCTGTTTAATCTACAGCTCGCAATTTTTAACATATTGCGATGACATTTGTTGCACCGACTTGTTTTGTGCCAAGGACGAACGCTACTGCAAATGATTGCGACGGGCCCATTTTTTCGACCTCTTTCCGTGTAAAGGTTTAGTTTTGGAAAGTCAATATATAGATAAATGTAAAGTTGTGTAGGGTATGTGTGTGTAAGGTAGACCGTGTCTAACTATGATGTTAAAAGTGTTTTAAACAAAAGCCGATTCAATTTTAAGAAAGATTTACAATATTAATAACATTAATTCAGGCCTTCAAAAAAAACCACCGACCACAAAACCACTCTTTTTAAAATCCAGATATAATTATCTACTCTTGATTTGATTCGATGTAATCATGTCCGTTTTTCTGTACGTTGGTCTATCCGTCCTTCCATTAGCCGTCAAGTTTATCATTAAATCACCTGTAGTTCCAGAAATTATGATAAAGAGCGGAAAGTTCGTATATAAGCTGTCTGGTCGAACGCTATGTCTACGGTTAAGTTCATACCTACATGACAGCGATCTAAAATTGTAGTAAAGACCGGATTCGAATTGACAACCAATCACGTCTTCAATACGGTGCCTTTAAGAGATAACTAAGCCTTTAAAGATAAACCGTTACAAATATTTCTTAGAGTTAAAGCTAAAAGATCGATCTAAAATCGTCTCTGTTAATCAATTGTCTATGTCCAAAGCCTATGTTTAATAAATTAAATACTTAAGAATTATAACGCATCAAAAAGCAGATTTTTTTAAGTGTTTTTTTAGGAATTTTGAATTTATTGTTCGTTTGCTTTTATAAAAGTTTTCTAAAAATGATTTCTTTCCTTTTTTGTTTATATTTTTTAAAGGAATTTCGATACATTAAAGCTAATCGCCATATACAATGGTTGAAAGGACGGCCTCCGCTAGCTGAGCCTTTATGCGGCTTTCGTGGTGAACTCTGTCGTATGCGTAAATTAGATTGGCGTTATTTGACTTCGGGTTCATTTTTTGGATTTTTCCTTATTGTTGCTGCTGTTTTTCTTATTAAGTAGTGAAAAATAGTTTTTTCTTTAGTTCTCCTTCTATGTACACATATTAAGTATTGTCTTTCTGCTTTACACAATGCACTCTCACTATCCTAATAGGACTATAGTTAATATTAAAAAAAAAAAAGAAAAGCAAACGTTTATTACTTTTTCGTTTAAATTCTTTGCTTTGTCTTTCACTTTTCTCCTTTTTTTCAATGTGAAGGCATTATCGTTACGAACAAACTTTGGCTGGCTTGCTATGGAAAATCGATATGAAAGACGTGACCATTATCAATATTGACAATAATTTAGACTATAACAATTTAAAATATAAAAATATCGTAAGTTTTACTTTTCACATTGTAAATTTTTCTTTTTTTTTGCTTTCAAATCATTATAAAAAGATATTTATGACTTTTATACCCATCACCGTCGTATGAAGGGCTTATTCACTTTGTGAAAAAGTTTGGAACAGCAAGAACGAGTCCTCAGAGACCCCATCAAGCATCAAATTTAAGTATGTCCGACTGTCTGCCTATCAGGCTGTGTGTCTGTCTGTCTATATATTCTGGTCGTAAAGAAGAAGCTATCAGCTTCAAATTTGGCAGAAACATTAGAAGCTCTTGCACGCAAGTTGGTCGAAATCGGTCAAAGAATACACCCTTAGTACAACATAATCTGAGACCGCTTCTAACTTCAAGAATAAGAAATATTTGGTTTCGTGCTTGTTACTTACTTATAGATCACTGTAGATACAATGATAAAAATTTGTATTCAAATTCTCTGGGCAATGCTACAAACACTACAGAAAAATGGAAAAAATCAGGTGGGCCTCTCAATATTGAAATTTCATTCTTTTGCCAAAATGTTTGCAACATCCAGAAAGAAGGCTCAGAGACCCAGAGCAACATATTATTGATTAGTTGTATGCACGTTTGTCAGTCCGTCTGCCCATCTATGTATTAATTGCTGTGGTAAAAATACTCGTGGTCGCAAAAATAGAGATATCCGATAAGTAAATAGAAAAAATCAGCAACGCCCACCAAACATTATAAAGCATGGATATTTAATTTTATCCTTTTTTTTGAGTTTTTTTTCAAAACGACGTTGATGGGTATAAAAGATTCGGTCGCAGCCGAATGTAATTTTCTTACTTGATTCTCTTTATGCCATAAAGTATCAGATATACCGTCAAAGCATTTTAACGGGTGGAGATACTAGTAAAAAAGCTTTTACAACCATAGGTTAGCACAACGGATAGTTATTACGTTAAAAAAGATTTTTCCAAACGCACTCCAATCATTACAGGTTTATATCGAGGCAACATAGTGGCCATGAAAAGGGTTTACAAGAAAACTGTAGATGTCACACGATCTATACGCAAAGAATTGAAACAAATGCGTGAGGTAAGAGTTTTTTTTCCTTTTTGAATAGATTTAACAAAACCTTTAAACCGTCGCAATGTAAGAACAAATTTTTTTGTCATAGAAGAAAAAGGAATTAAAGTCTTCTATGCAGTTATTTGCGCACGATTTCTTAAGCGAATTCAAAGTTTCACGTTTATCTAATGCGGTTGCATTGTTTTGAATTCTTATCTTAAAATTGTGAACATACAACGTGGAATTCGACGGTAGGCATATATTTAAGATGCTGTTCATGTCGTTGGCAAGGCCAAGCTTAGGGTATGTTATATCGTTAGTCAGTTTTCCAGTTACATAATGGCTACTTAGGAATGCTTGAATCTGTGAAGAACCATCTTATACTGTTTATCTTGTGTAGCCTAGCATCGTGTTCCTACGTAAGATTTTGCTCGTAGTCTGCATTTAATTGGCTTATCATCTTTTGCATAAGAGGGCTGAAACTGCTTAGAGTTACGTTTATAATAAAACTTATTGATGGGAAAATCATATCCACATTCCTGCTAAACGAGATAGCTCTTAATGTTCGATAAGAGTTTTCAGATATCACATTAGATTATCACAATATCGAACCGTTTTATTTTACTTTACAAGGCCACCTTACCTCTGACTTGCACTTGAAGCAGTTGAGAAAGAGGCGAGCTCCACAAATGGGAATTTTATATAAACTAAAACCAATTAAGTGCAGAATGTCAATTGATGATATGTCAATTGTTAATAACATCACACAGCAGTTATGCAAAATGGCTAAGCATTGAAGTTGAGAATATAAAATAAAATAATTTACTTCCTGGTTTAAAAGGGATTAGCAGAATATAAATACTTAAATTTTCATGCAAAGAGTGCTGGAATAACATGATTTTTTTGTTTTTTTATATGACCAATCATTCAGCGAATGTCTCCTATTCGCATGATTTGATGGCGGCCGGAACGATGTAAGGAAAGAGACGAAGGCATAGGGGAGGGTGGGGCATCAGCTTAGCCCAGCCGTTAAGTGTTATTGCCTTTATCGACTGAGCACCGACTATAACTCTATCTGGTGGCTTATTCTGAGCTTATTGTGCGACCCCCTTGGGATTTTCATTTATTTTCTGATTACGCATATAAATCAGTGCTACGCTCCGACTATGTTCACTTCACTACACATTTTAGACCATATATTTACTTGTGTTAAATTGTGTAAATGCATTCTGGATTTATTATTTATGTTTGACGAGTATATGAACTATTAACGCGACTGCAAATAAGCTAATCTAGAAAGAAGTCCGAAGCTAAGCATTTTATGAATTTATTATAACATTATTGTGTATTCTTCTAAGCTGCTGCATTTTATTATATGATCATATAAAAGGTTTACTGCCATTGTGTTACTTTGTTTACTTTACTATCCATATTATATTCATTACTTACTTTTCACTTATTATTATAAAGGCATTACTACTATGTTTATATTTTATTAGCCGACGAATTGATATTGTGATTGTCATTTACGAAATTTATATAAGGAATAAGGTATAAACGATTTTCTAGTAACAAACTCGGCAAAAGTTTTCCTTCGAAAGCAATCTGGCAGTACAAAGGAATGTCACTAGAAGAAAATCCTTATATATATTACAGACTTGCGAACAAATCCAATCAAATAAGTGCCAAATCTGTTTCCGCTTTTAGGTGAATGCAGGCCTTTCAGGAAATAGACAATAATCGTTAAATCAATTTTTTTAAAGTTTTCCGAATACCCATCTCTTTTCGACAACACGAAATTCGGATTTTTCCATTGTTTTGCAACTGAGAAAAGTAGCTCACTAAAATCGTTGTAACTCGTGAAAAATGATTGAAACGGCATGGACAACCATCGTTTGAGAGTTGGAAGCTTCGAAAAGTAAAAGAGATTTTTTTGTTGGAAATGTCGTTTCTTTATATATTGATTGATGTGTTACTCTTTTTGTTTCAACTTTTTCTCTCAAGTTCTTTAAAAAGAAAGCACACAAACAAATAGACTTGGGTTAGATAATTTAAAGACTTAGACACTTATTTCGGAATATTACAAACAGTTCCTGTGCGCAGGTCTATGCGTAATCTCCATATCCTTACCTTTAAGCTAAAGAAGCCCTGTTAAGATTCATGCAATGGAAAAATGATCGCATAGTAATTCGCATCGGAATTGTCTTACAATTGTAGTAAAAGTATTTATATAGATTTATGTTACTGACGCTTAATATTAAGATAGACGGTGCTTTTATTTGTTTCTGTATCCTCATTGCGTTGACTTTTGTAGGTTTAATTTTGACTCGACTTGGTATCCTTGATTTAGATTACACCTTAGCATTCTTAACTTAAGTATCCTTCGTTCATATTAACTCGGATGATTTATTTAGAAATGTACTGTTTACTTAGGTCTTACATCAGGTCAGGTCATGTCGGCTATCCATGCAAGGCAATCAGGCAATAATATGGAGTTCGCACGGGATTATTTGACTACGATAATAATCTTACGTCTGGTTGTTTGGGCTGCCTATGCAAGAAGATAAATTAACCTAAAATGGAAACTCGCTGAGATAAATTTGTGTAAAGGTTGACGTGGATATATCTTAGCCTCAGAAAGTTATTTGTCATGTTCGAATAATGCCGCCTAAGTGTTACTTATCTCTTGCTTGGAACTAAATTAACCCGGTACCCTCCAACCGACATAAACACATATGCGTTCAAAATGAAGAACGTTTTTTAATCCTTCCAAAAATTACTAAATGATGGGTAAATCCCTCTCTCTCTTCTATTTATTACGTAGCGATGCCAGTAATAATTTTCAATATGTAACCTCCATTGCAACTAACTTAAACGCCTTGTAATCATTCAAAACTGCAAAGTGTATATTTTCGGTGACCTTGAGATTATTAATAGCAAGCGTAGGTACAGGACTAAATCAATTCATTATATTATAGCATTACACGGAATGGCCATATAAAGCGCATTTACTCATTTTCTTTCTTCTCAATGCAGGTACGGCACGAGAATATCATCAATTTCATAGGTGTTTCTATTGATCATGGCACGGTAATGATTTTTACCACATATTGTGCTCGCGGTAGCTTAGAAGATGTTTTAGCCAATGACGATTTGCATTTAGATCATATGTTTATATCGTCGCTAGTCAGTGACATATTGAAGGGTATGATATATTTGCATGATTCAGATATTATATCTCATGGTAATCTACGCTCGAGTAACTGTCTTATCGATTCACGTTGGGTATGTCAGATAACGGATTTCGGTTTACATGAATTTATAGCCGGTCAAGAGGAGCCACACAAGTAAGCGCGAAGTTAAAGTTAAACAAAATTTAAAAAAAAAAATAAAAAATTATGTGTATTTGATTGAATTAATGATAATAAATGTTTTTTTTTAATGTTTTTTGTATATAAAAAGTTTAAAAATCATAACTGTATGTGTAAGTGTTAAAGCATGCGAAAATTTATTATTAACTTTTACAGATTTTATTTACGTTTAAATTTTTATATCAAGTTTTTTATATTTCCGATTTTGATATCGGTATATATAAGACTTTCTTCATCCTTACGTAGAAAAGACTTAGAAATAAAACGCTCTCTATGGAAAGCTCCGGAATTATTAAGAGATCCCGATCATCAACCTCGCGGCACTCAAAAAGGTGATGTTTACTCATTCGGTATAGTTTTGTACGAGATTGTCGGTCGTAAAGGACCATGGGGTGAGACTAATTACACTCCGCAAGGTATATAAAGTGTATGCAAAATGAGACAATTACTCAACCGCGTTTGCGATACACACTCTTTTTATGTGTTCTTATGCAGAAATTATAAATTTTGTTAAGCAACCCGCTCGTTATCATCATGGCGTACTGCGGCCTTCACTTTTACAATTGGACATACCACTCTATATGCATCAGTGTTTACGTTCATGTTGGGAAGAAGATCCTGAAATACGACCTGATATACGTTTAGTACGCATGAAGTTAAAAGAATTGCAGGCTGGCTTGTAAGTAAACAAGAAAAAAGTTAAAACACCACAATCGTATCATATATCACTTCGCCTGCTTCAATTCGAGAAGATGAAAAAGAGAGAAAACAAGTGAAAACACACATAGTAGGACGTAGCGCACTACCAAATACTCTACCGTCATATAAAGACTTTTCATAAAAAAGGGCATTATAGGGCAAGTGGTCGGAAAAGTGGCCCAATCCGAACGACTTTCAATAGGGTTCCCTCGTACCAAATTTCATCAAAGTATATCAAAAATTGTGTTGGAAGAAAATACGACGGACAGAGGGACAGACAAGCTTAGATCGAAGCAAAAATTGGTCGGTATAATGAAAGGTGGTCTCTTTCAAGTCCTTCTGTGTGCTTCATACATCCGCACAAATTCAATACACCTTTGTACCACAACTTGTGTGGCGTATAATAAGAATTTTAAAAAGACTTACGAATTTTTTGCCCTAATAAGAAATGGTAAAAATAACTTATAAAAATATGTGTGCATAATTTTTTTTCTCAAGGAATTTGATACTCTTCACAAATTTTTCCATAATTTACTTAGAATTACAACTTAGCAGTGGTAGTAAAAATAATCCGATTCGAGCTATTTTCAATAGAATTTCTTTTCGGGCCAAAGCATTTCGAAAATTGCGACCTCTTCGTTGAACACAAAGAACCTAGACAGACATTAGACGAACCGACGAAGTGGCATGTTTAAAGCGAGTCAAAAAACGATTAAGATAACAATATATATGTTTAATCTGAACTCGTTTCGGGTGCTACATGAACTTGCACAAACTTAATATATCCCGCCAAAACTGATGTATAAGAATAAAATAAATAAATTGAGGATAGCTTTTAATATGTACATATATCTATACATCTTGCGTAAAAAATTAACTTCCTTTGGATCGTATTAAAGATTTCATTAATAATATGCTCATTTGTATATATATTTTGTTAAAAATTTTAAAGAAACGCATTAATTAAATACGAACATCATCTCGGTACAGAGACTCTGTACATTATACATGTGTGCAAACATTTGTATTACATATTATATTATAAGTAATGGGTCGATCTCACCTCGGAACCAAAAAAAATGTCCACCGCTAGACAATCCATAACCTAGGCAATAAATGGCAAATGATCATAGCTAACGATGATGACTATTTCCATTATCAAGTTTTACAGCAAGCATGTTTCCATCCTTTTCGTGCATCTTCAACTTAGCAGACCTGCTGCTCAGCTAAATATGTCTGCATTAATCTGCACCGATGTTATTCAGACGGACGCAGCTCAGGACAATATGTTCCCATTCTAAGTTGAAGATCATTTCCTGCACTGCTTTTGCTGGAGCTGTTCGTCGTTTCGTCGTGTTCAAGACTACAAGTTTTTGCACAGAATCTCGCAAACCATTTTCTAACTATTCCATAATTTAATGCATTTTCACCCTAACCTAACTTAATCATTTCAGTATGTTCCGCAGTGTTTTCTCCCAGATCGAAATCGAATAATATAATCTTTACACTTTCATAGGGAGTTAACTATTTATAAACAACTTACAAGTTACAACTATATGTATCTTAAATTTCGGGAGCAGTAGGTAGATTTTATAAATCGATAAATTTCAATAATAAATAGAAGATCTCTTTAAAGGGCCTTTTAGTTTTTTTTGAGGTTGCGCTGTAATATTTATTTTGAAATTTTTATTATTTCAATTCAATTATCAAAGTCGAGCATAAAGTCATTGGGTAAGACGTTCTTCAACAATGCCTCACGTTCAAAATTTTTGATTACAATTAACGCGCATCTACAGTTGAACAACATTGAATAGAGAGTCGTCGCAATCGTTCCAATAAGAGATGTGTGAACAATCTGTAAAGGAACTGGAATCGTCTCGCATACACAACGTTTCCGTATCAGTATGAAATGAGTAGAATATGTAGACATTGTTGATAATGGAAATATCTACCGATTTTTTACGGAAATTTGCATCTTTTTTATAAGAGATGTCTCTGGTTTATATATGAGTTAAAGAGATGACTTCTTGTTGAAGAGTTGAACAAGAGTACAATATGAGGGAAAACAAACTAGAAATTAATTGAATCTGTCACGTGGCTGAATTATTCGCTACATTTTCAAATGGACACTTTTATTTGAAATTTGACTTTTTATTTCGCTCCCTTCATTACACGCACTGCACTTTCTAAGTCAACTCGGTCGTCATTATACCCTACCTTACTTGTAGTAGAAGAATATGTTAAGTCTATGCGGGTAAATGCACCAACCAGGCGGACTTGAGACAGGCTTACCGTTTATTATAAAGATCGATTCAGAATCACTTTCTACATAGACGTCTGTCTGTCCGTACTTGTGTTCAATCGACTGTTCGCTATTTTTGAGATGTTTTGATGACATTTGGTACGTTGACGTGCCTTGGCCCAAAGACTGAGTGAGGCCATAATCCGTTTATTTGTTTTTATAACAATTCGCTCGAACAATTTGCTGTAAGTACGAAAAATTTCCAATAGCAACGATTGAAAAAAGGCTTTTAAACCTTTAAATAATCATCACAAGCTCTTGCAATTTGTAATACTTTCGGAAACCAAGATTATCGCTAGTATTAATTTTCTTCAGAAGGACAGAAACAAACTAAGGGAAGGTCTAGGGTCAGCGTTTTGTCTATTTTATTTTTGTTTCATGCACACACAAATTTACAGCTATGTTTGTATATAATTATTCTAAATTCCCTAAGGGAGCGCACCACTCGTGAAAGTAATGATCTACAAAAGTCGTCAAGCGACGTCAAATACCTTTCATTATAACGTATACCGTTCTCAAGTGCTCATCGCTCTGCGGCAGCTTATCATATTTCTTGTTATAAATTGCAATTGATTAAAGCATAATATTTGATGGGTAAATACAACCATAACTGGCTGATGATTAATTATTGGTTGCTTTTTTTACGCTCAAGAGTTTGAATTGATAATAATTGCAACAATACTCTGATGAGAGTTATTTACAAATACGATATTAACTATTTATCATCGCCATCATTCAAACAGAGCAACCTAACAATTAACAACAAAAAAATGCATATTTTGTGCATATGAACCTTTAAACCCGTGAGAGTTTAATTACTATATCCAACGCAACCTGTGACAGAGGATTCATTAAATTTATGTGGATGTTAGCAACAACCAGAAGGTGGAGACTATCTCAAGTCCTTCCATCTTTTATTATACCGATCGCTTCAAAACACTTTTTCTCAATCGGTTAAACACACACACGAACAATGTACGCGCAGACGGATAGACAGTGTTCAATCGAATTAGAAAATGCAAAGGCGATTCTGAAAGCCATTCCGAAGCAATTTAAGCTTGTCTGTCCGTCTATCCTTTCGTCAGGTGTCTATTCGCATATTGTCGCATTCAACCTACAAGCCACAAATTTTTTAGGTATTTTTTTGAGGCAATTTGGTACAGCGACTTGTTTTGGCCCACTTTTCTCGCCACTTCCCATCGTTATATGAACAAAGGCATTAAGCAAAGGGGTGCAAGGCATTTAACTTTTGGGCGTGATCGTGTGTGTCTTGTTCTTTTCTAACCTTTGCAAAATGATTTTTTTAATTAAGAAAAAAATCGTTTTCAATTTTACTTCACTATGCGTTATCAGCATTATTTACTTAACAATTTCAATATCTTTAAATTTACAGAAAGCCCAATATTTTCGATAATATGCTTTCGATTATGGAAAAGTATGCTTACAATTTGGAGGGTTTAGTGCAAGAGCGCACAAATCAATTGTATGAGGAAAGAAAAAACTGACATGCTGCTCAATCAAATGTTGCCAAGGTAATGTGATTTTTCCTCTTTTTTGCCCGTTCACAAAATATTTGATGTGACATTTACTAAGCGTGATAAAACCGCTAACAAAAATCATTGATAATATATGTATGCCTTATAGGACTGTGGCCGAATCATTGAAACGTGGTGAACCGGTAGAGGCTGAGTGCTTTGATTCTGTGACCATATTATTCAGTGATATTGTGAGTTTTACAGAATTATGCAGCACTAGTACACCGTTTGAGGTTGTTGAGATGTTAAATGATTTGTATACGTGTTGCGACTCCATAATATCCAACTATGACGTATATAAGGTAAAAAATTTCATTCTAAATAAAAATTAAGAGAAAATATATTAACATTTTGCTAAACATGTCTGCTCTCGTTTCAATATTTCAGGTTGAAACAATCGGTGATGCATATATGGTTGTATCTGGCTTGCCATTACGTAATGGAAAACGTCATGTGGGTGAAATTGCTTCCTTGGCTTTACATTTATTACAAAGTGTTACTAATCTAAAAATACGTCACAAGCCGACAGAAACGTTACAATTACGTATCGGTATACACTCGGGACCTTGTGCGGCGGGAGTAGTAGGCTTAAAGGTAACAAAAGTCTTTTGAAATAAATTAACTGTCAATTCTCTTGATGTGTCATTAGATGCCACGTTATTGTCTGTTCGGCGATACCGTTAATACCGCGGCGCGTATGGAAAGCTCTGGCCAGGCTATGAAAATTCATGTATCAGAGCAAACATATCATTTGCTGGAAAGTTTTGGTGGCTATCAATGCACTGAACGTGGTCTGATCAATATTAAGGTATGTTATATGACATACAAACCTTTTGCGCTTAGTTGTAGTTCACTTATATCTCATTATTCCATCTGTCCGAAAATATGGTTTACATTTTGAATTTATTTTTCCTCTTATCCAAAATAAAAAAAAATTATAGGTAATTGATCATTTATAAAATATGTGTAAAATCAAATATAGAGAGAATCTTACTTAACCCTTAATTGTTAGATTTATCTTTTGTTTATGACTGTTTTCTATGAATCCATTTTGATACAGTTACCGTCACTTTATTGGTTTTAGGCTTAAATGTTGCTACCTATAAAAACTTACGGGCTTTAACTCGAAAAGTAAAAGTTTCCTATTTCTCACTTTTAACTCTTCACTTGGCTTCCACTCATATATATACTATCTGCTTAGATTTCTCTTATTGAATATATACGAATTTTCGCTTCCAAAACCTTGGGAATAACGTTGAAAATTCCCACATAATCACGTCCACGGTCAAACTAAATGTATTTACACATTATCCATTTTGTCATTGAATTTGCAGCGCTCATAAATATGCAACATAAACTTGCATTTGCAATGCACATAACTATGCAATAGCAACTTATTTAGCTTGCAAGGCATAGCAATATGCAACGTAATCTCCACATAACTAGGAACTGTGAAAAGTTCTGTAACCCAAATAAATGCATTAGAAAAAAGTTTAACTTTCCTATTTCCAAGGAAATGTTGTACTTTTAACGCAAGTGTAAGATAATATTAAAATTACTCACAATATGTCTATAAATCACTTCCTTGTTTTCTTCATTGACTTTCTTAACATTCCATAATAACATCTTTTGCGAACCAGCAACTGTTGCGAACCATGTGCTTGTAAATACATGGTCAATGAACCTTTATAAAATAAACAGTTGCACAGAGTCATAGCAAAAATCGCATCGAGAAAATCTACAAATAGTCATATAATCATCTTCTTCACCATTTCTTTTTATCCTGCACAGGGTAAAGGTGATATGCGTACTTACTGGTTGATAAGTCAGAATGAACAACATGAATACCCAGTTGTGTATAATGACGCAACACCGGATTTAATAAGTAATAGCAGAGACAGTGAAAATTGTACTACTGCCACAGGCGTAGAGCCTAGACATGTTTCATC
Organism: Glossina morsitans morsitans; assembly: GCA_001077435.1. Lineage (NCBI taxonomy): Eukaryota > Metazoa > Arthropoda > Insecta > Diptera > Glossinidae > Glossina > Glossina morsitans. The sequence continues at coordinate 16,886 of CCAG010004953.1, forward strand.
TACATTTACGTACAATAAGCATGTGGTGCGACAAGTAGGCAGAAACAGTTTCAACGGAAGCAGTCAACAATTGCAACAACGTTTATGTTACATGAAAAGTAATTATTGTAATTGCGAAACGAAATGTCTATATAATCGGCGTTCGGTTGATGATAATGTAACTAATACTACCACTAATGCCAGCTTATCTCATCAGAGGAATAGTAAATGTGTCGATAGCGTAGGTAACACCAACTATTTATGTGTATGTCGCCTAAAAGGTAGCAGTGGCGGCATATACGGACCACAACGAGGACCACGTTCAGCACCTGTTATAACTTTTAGACTTTAAACTTTACGTTTAAAACTTTTGTTTTTATATCCATCAACAAAAATGGTATACAAATTATTTTGCTCCTCATATCTACAAATGAAGAGGTCTAAAAAGACGGGTCATTTATTCATTCATTAATTTCAATGAAAAATGGTTTTATTTAACTTTGTTAACCTTGTTATCAAGATTACCTGCAAAGAAATGCGGATGAATTTTAAATAGTTCGTACATAGGATGCTTATCTGACATCTGTTGCTTATGTACACTTGCAATAATTTTAAGCAAATTAAGATTGAGCTCCAGTTAACCTCTGAGGGTTACATTAGTTGAATGTTATTAGACTCGCCAGACAAGACGGTTTATAAATTGTATCTCTCTTGCTCATTTAAGTTTGTATATTTATATCCGTGTGAACATTTTTGTATTCGCATTCTTATATGTTGTATGTATGCTTAAATGTTCTACCCTAGTTTACAATTTATTTAAAACAAAGTTCCCTCCATTGCATCAAAAAAATTTATTAAATTGATGGTTAACAGGCAACAATTAAATTGTTAAAAAAATCTTACATTTATATGTTATAAAAAAAATAAATAAATAAATAAAAATATGTAATAAATTTTTACAATTTTAAATGTTTTATAACGAAATTTTTCATGGTTTTAATATCAATGGTTGCGAGAGATATATTCGCTTTTATACTAGGATCGGGAATGGTTGGGTAATATTATTATTTCATTTATAATGCCTTAAAGCAGGCAATGAAAGCTCGATTTATTAATGTATACCCAGAGATTGTGAACCGGTTCAGCCATATAGGTTTATCGTTTCCCCATTAGCCTCCTTTAGTTAAGAAGTGAAGATGATAGTGACTTAGTGTATTAGATATTTATATTTATTAAAAAGAGAGTAAAATTAATCTGAAGTATTGTACAAGCACTTCTCCAAAATGCATAGGAAATGCCAGAAAACACTTCCCTAAAAAGCAATATATGCACCTACTTAGGTTAACTTGGGTCTTTTCAGAGATAGGGTCCATTTTCGTTTGCGCTTTTTTGACATTATATCGTGGAATTTCTTTCTTCTTCTTCAACTTTTGGAAGCTTCCAGAAAGGAACGATACACGCAACAAGCATACACGCCCACTGTTAAGATTTGTTGTCAAAATTTTCTTTTCATGGAGGCATCTTTAGTTGTTGGAATTGGGAGAGCAACTGTATTTAATCAACACTGCCTGAAAGCAGGCAATGGAAACAGCATTTAATTCTGGATTGCCAGAGATTGCGAATCAGTTTAGTCCCACGTTTCGGCCTCTTATTCGTCTATTATTTACGCAAGTTTACGCAAGTACATGAAACAACTGAGAAGTAAAAATGACAACGATTTGATGTATATTATGAGAAGGAGTAAAATTAGTCTGAAATATTTTACAAACAGTTATCCAGAACGCATAGGAAATGCACAAAATAACTCTGTAAAAAGCAATATCTGCACTTATTTAGGTTAGCTTAAGTCTGTTCGTAGATGCGCCCCATTTTCTTCTGCGCTTTTTCGTGGTCATGTCGTGAGATTTCTTCCTTGTTCAACTTTTGGAAGCTTCCATAAAGGAACGATAAACGTAACGTGTACATTGGCGCACTATTAAAATTTTTTATCAATATTTTCTATCTAAGTTCGTAGTATATTTTGTAAATAAGCAGCTGAATGTTTTCTTAAGAAGTTGAACTCGAGAGATAAAGTCTTTTTTTTCTTTGTCGACAAGACAGACAAGTGCTGCAGCTGAAAGGATTATAAATTAACTGCCGAACGTGGCGGTCATTGTCAGAACAAGCAGAAAGAAAAACCATAAGATGTGCAAAGTCAAACGACACACTCAAGATCAAATCAGGTTCTGTGGTCAGCAATTTGTTGTGTGTCCATTATTTTTAACCCTTTCTATTTGTAATTAATCATTGTTTGGGTAATTAAACCATCATAACAATTTTTTCTATATAGGATGAGTAGAAAACTTCGTTAACTTAGTCAACTGAATTTGTTTCTGAAAATGAGAAAACAATAGCTGTACCCAGGGACGTCGAGACGTAGAGACGTCTACGTAAAGGGTGGTATACAGCCATCGAATTTCACTTAAAAATTAACTTTTTTTTCTGTATTTGTTTTGTATTGGATTCTTCTTCACATGACAAACAGTCTGGATCTTGTGGTAAGTAATCTTCAAATGTTGTCGACGCCTTAAGAAATAAGCTTGTGGCTCCAAACAGTGTTTTGATAACGTAAGTTTGGCATCCATTTAGCAAATCCCAACGGTCAAAAAATGTCTTTAATAGATATTTCTCTTCTTTGAAAATATTGGACTTAGGGTGAACGTTATGCTAACTATCATAACAATATATAGGGTTTTATTTCCCCATTCCCGCTTGTTAAAAAAACAAAAAAGAAATCAATAATTAACGGAAAATACATTCCCTAACCAAATATAAAGAATAAATCAAGAAGGAGGACGTCCACCTATACTACTACTCGTTTCGAATAAATTCTTTTAATACGCTTTTAATCTCTTGCCCATTCTTCGTGCAAAAAGGGTAAACGAAAAAATTCAATAAACAATAACTTTATTTAGTGAGCAATAATGTAATTGTGCGCATATAAGAAATAAACAAAAGCAAAGATTATGCAAAAAGTACTCCATAACATATTTTTGTTTGTGTACAAGCTTTCGATATATAATGTGTGTAAAATAGAAGATAAAATTTATACAAATAATTATATAGCTGTTCTCAGTTAAAATTTATAATCTCCAAACTAATTCCATCGTCGTATTCGTTCAATTTGTTAATTTAAAATTGTTCTTTAAAGCTTGCCAGCATTCATAGTATTTTTCATCTAATTTTTGGCAAGTTTTCTCTCCCCATTGTGTCACGGCCATGCTAAGAGCAGATTCGAACATGAAAGCCTGCAAAGAGTAAGTAAGTAAAAGGATTTTTATTAATATGAGAATAAAATCAAATATCGACAGTAGTCGATTCATTTGCACCTGACTACAGGCACTGTATGCATGTAATCGTCATATGTGAGCGCTTAGACATATTTACCATAAGAGTAACAATAAAATAAAAATACCATCTAACAATAATGGGTCAAAGAACATTTATTTTCCTTGGAAGTAAATTACCGACAATTGTAGCTTGTATACGAAAGGCACTTTTCTTCTTTGAAGCCCTCGTACGGAAAAAGACCAAAAACGAGAAACCGACGCAGTCTAAGTTTAGCAAAATTGATCTTCTTGTCAAAGGCTAACAATTCGCTGAGGTACTAAAAATTACCCTTCGTCTTGCCTAGATTTATTTCTTACGAGTACCCTTATAAAGAATAGGGCCTGACAGATAGACGTATGCAGTCCAAATACAGTACGCTTACTTTCAATCACGGAACATTGAAAAATATGTCTTTTTCTCATGTAAAGATTTATTTTTCATCAGGGTTCACACACTGTTTGGGGTATAAAAAATAGATCTACTTGATCCTATTTTCGTACAGTCGATATTTATGTTAAATTACTATTATCTACCAATTCTGACAATGAAATGATAAAAATGAGATAGTTTTCGCTATGTAAAAGCTTTTGTAGGAACAAGCGCAGGGGAGGGGCTCCAATATCTGACCACGCGATTCAAATTTTTCATAACAATTTTGTATGCAGATGTCATAGTACGCAATGATGTTTGTTGAGATATTTTAAAAAATTCTTCTTTCTTTCATATAAGGACTTTTCCAAGCCAAGTCATTATATGCGGAGCGGTTGTATAAAATAAAAATATTCTGATCCATGTCATCATCAATAGCATTTGTTCTTGGCCAAAAGACGAAAGTGTATTATGCTTCATTAAGACACATCGAAAATTTGCGACGTATAAGTTCACCGTAGGAATACATGGCCGGTTCTCCTTTGTATAGACGGACAGACATATTTAATCGGTTTAGGAACCGATTCTAAATCGATCGGTATAATAAAATATATATGATTCTGAATTGATCTGTATAGTATTTATTTACACACAATCTCGCACACTTAATATATACATTGTACAACAGATTGTGTGTGTGGTATAATAAGCATTAGTTGTTGGGTGAAATAAATTCAGGTGTTGAAACGTAACCGCAATCGTTATTGCTATAATAGTCGTCTCTCAAAATAATTTCAAAGAATAATGTGAAATTCTATTCTGGCGTAAGTTCGTAGAGAACTTCACCTAAAACGTTGAACGTTTTGCAGAACAAAACCTTACTTTAGCTATTTAGAAAATTTATGCATTTTTGCGACATGTGTGCTCAAGATATTGGATAATAGCGAAGTGCATAATCTACTTTATCTATGTCTTCTAAAAGATTTTATGCAATGTGACAGAATAAATCTACAGCAAGCAATTTCTCTCTGAAATCATTTAATCTTTTATTTCAATTTTATTTATTTATTTTTTTTTTGAGAGAAACAATTAGAATTCCTATCCATTCAAATTAATACTTTATACGGAATATAATGGACGTGCTTGATAGAATTTAAAAAAAAAAAAAAATGTTATAAAAATATTGCACGATTCCTTTCAATATATTATCAAGATAACGAAATAAATTGTAAAATTGTAATGTAGAACTACCTACTACCTACTGTACCTACTATTTATGATAAGTCTTATATGAGTAGCCATCTTTCGTTTCATGAGAACACTTAGATACGGTACTGTCCAAAAAACAGATCTGCGTCGTCCAAATTTCTTAAGATTGATTTCCATGTCAGTTTACTTTTATGAACTAATTTTCGCCATGAAATATAAAAAATTAAAACCTTTTACCATACAAAGTTTCAATTTTCGTAGGAACGGTTAGGGGATTGAAAAGATTGCCCCAGTCGAACCAAACTTTTTTAGACCACTTTAGAATGTCGTAATACCATTACTCAGCGACTTTTACCAAGAAATTTTGAAAATTGAAACTTTTTTTTAAAAAGTCATTACATGGGAAGTGGTCGAAAAAGTGGATCGATCCGAATCATTTTCAATAGCATTTACCCATGGATCATAGAAAGTCAGTATCCCAAATGTAATCAATATATCTCAAAAATTTTGAACTGTAACTTGAACATAAAAACACATCGACAAGCATCAGACATACAGGCGGACAGACAAGTGAATCGATCGATATAATAAAAGGTGAGTCTATCTTCAGCCCTTCTACATGATACAGACGTTCGCACAAACTTGATATACCCTGTGCTACATCGGGTTACCTGTAACCTAAGGTTATTGAAACTAATATAGGGATGTGAGGTTTAGTATCGTTCCCCAGACAATTTAGGTTACTGCAGCTCATTTGTTCACAGCTTACCTGAGTACCCTCGGCTACGCGTTCTGGTCCCAGTTTAGCCTTTGAAGCTGTCTCAAAGCAAGTATAATCGGGACCGTGTGGTGTCATCATTGAATGTAAGGTGGCTCCACCAGGCATAAAGCCATCTTCTTTGGCTTCATATTTACCCAAAATTAAACCCATAAATTCACTCATGCAATTGCCTGTAGGTGAATTGAAATATATTCTGTTATGTAGAATTTTTTTCAAAAAATTTTATTAACTTACGATGATAGTATGGCGGTCTAAATGTATGTTCTTGGACCGACCATCTTGGAGGAAATATTACAAAATCGGCTATGGCCGTACCATAACGTAAACTAGGACAAGTCAATACGGTGAATATGCTAGGATCGCAATGATCGTAGCTCACCGAATTGATGACCATAAATTTAGATAAATTATATTTATACGGTACGTAATTTCCATGCCAAGCGACAACATCGAATGGTGAATGATTTTGTTTGGCCACATACAAACGACCTTGAAATTTGGATATCATTTCGAAACCATTTACATTGCGATCTTCAAACCAAGCGACCGGAGTTTCAAAATCTCTAGGATTGGCTAAGCCATTAGCGCCGATCGGTCCTAGGTCAGGCAATTGGAAGTGATTGTCATAAACTTCCAATATGTAGCCCCTGAAAAATCAATTAATATAATCTATGGGGATTTCCAAGTTAAAAATTGTAATTTTCACCTAGTAGGACCTGACACGTTCACCGCATACCGTACTCCTTGAGGTATAACACATATCTCATTAGGCGACACTTTAATTTTGCCAAACTCAGTCGTGATATCTAACACCCCTTGTTGTGGCACTTTTTTGTTTAAAAAGGAAAAGCAATGGAAGAGTTTTTGAAAAATCTTCAAGAATTTCGCTTAAATGCACGTTCTTGCTCACCTATTAAAAAGTCGCCATCGCTGTTGTAGAAAGCAGCGTTTTCCATCGATTCATTGCAAAGATAAACATGTACAGCCAGTCCGTGGCGACTGCGTATGTCACCCGCACCACAGATTGTGTGTAAACCTTTAACGAAATTCTTCTTCTCACCTGTAGGAATATCGAACGGCTTCCAGCGCATCTTATTGAACAACAGTTATAATAAATAATAATGATTAACTCTTTTGACGTAGAGTACTGAAAATCGACATCTCACCTGATTCGGGTTCGGGATCTGTTCGTCCCAATCATGAGTCAAGTAACGATTAAACATATATGGTTGGAATGGTAAATGTTTAGCACTCGGATGAACCCTGTAAAACCAAGTGCGTACATTTTCTTTACGCGGTGCTGTAAAAGCACTGCCAGACAATTGCTCAGCGTACAAGCCGTATGGACATTTTTGCGGAGTATTCTGAGCTTTAGGTAAAGCGTTTGGGTATCGGGGATCTTCCGAAGAAAAATGCGATCCAAAACCGCTCATATACTATGAAAATAAAGCAAAATTAATTAATAAAAATTTTAAAATTAATTTTTTAAAGATCTATAAGTAAGCTTAGCAACTTGTTATTCATTTTTGAATTAAAATGTAAATTTTATGTACATATCAGTCAGTATCCGTGTGTGTTGATGACAATATTCTACAACTTATTGTAAATAACAAATAAATTGTATTTGCTTTCAATATAGAACATGTATGTGACACGCGCCTGATTTACTTTGTATTACAACTAACTATATATATTTTAAATTGATTGAAGGGTTTAAAAATTTTTCAAAAATGTTGTGCAGACATTTACACGCGCGTGTGAATTAAAATCAATCGACAATTAGACAATGAAAAGGCAAAAAAATATGAAAAGAAAAAGATCGTAGTCCTCTTAACAGGATTGTTTTGTTACCAAAAACGTCCCTATTATTAGGTTGTTACAAGCTGTCGATAATATATTCGAAAATCCATGGCCAAAAGTCAGTTTCGGTAAATGTTTCTAAATTGCATTTAGATCTTAACGGCAAGCACGATAGAGGGGCGGACAAACGGACAGTCAAGCTTCAAAGAGTGATTCTGAATCCATCGGCATAACGAAAGGTGGGTCTATCTCAAGTCCTTTTGTTTGTTGCACGCATCCACACCGTCCAGGATGTAAAAGCTTAACGATATTCAATCGGTTTTGAACATGTGTTGTGCCGAAGGGAACAGAAAGGGAACGATCTATTGGATAACCTATTAACTTTTATCGAGACTCAAGTCCATTACGAAATATCGCAGATAATCCCTAACGTATTCTAAAACAAGCACACGATGATGTGTACTGTCGTATTGAAGCCATAAAGCCTTTGTAATATTATACAAGGAAGGGCGCAAAGGCACAATTTGTCTGTTAGAGAAGGACGGCCATTATTAATTTCTGTATTAAAAAAGTTCACTAAAATAAATTTATTTGGCCTTTGAAATATGCAGTTCCTTCAACTTGGATTAAAAATACAATATCTAAGCAGGTCCGTCCGTGCATTATAAATATTCTCTTTACGGTGCGGTTTCAAATGTGACCAAAACATTAGAAGTTCTTCTTTTATTAAAAATGGATCAAATCGGTCGAAGGACACGTCTGCATTATGAACTGAGAACTTTTCTGCTTGCAGAAGCAAAAAAACTGTGTTTTTGGATTTCCAGGAGCAATCTGTCACGTATAGTCAATCTAGTAGAGTTTTGAAATTTCGTTTGTTTGTACACTTTTTTCATATTTTATGCCGTACAGTACGTACGAAGTTTTTGTGATTGTGCGTCAGAAGGGCTTAAAATGGACGCACCTTTGATTGTGTCGATCGATTCAGAATCGTTTCCTAAATCGATCTAAGCTTGTCCATCTGCCTGTCTTTTGGCCGGTCTATCCATTGTAAATAGATTCAAACACTCTTTCAACTTTTTGAAATCAATGTGAACTTCAGTCTTAACTAAAAATAATCATCCCCTACACCACTTGTGGTATGAGGATATATTAAATTGTTGTGAATATATACAAAGCCCGAAAGTGTTTAAAATACCGCCACAATTCATAATCTTCTTCTGAATCGATCTAAGCTTGTCTGTCCATCTGTTTGTCTTCCTGTGTTGCTTATTTTGGTAAACTTTGCAACACCCACATTTTTTATCCCAAGGACGAACGCTATTGAAAATGTTGCAAATTGAAGAAATAACTGCATTAAGCGAAGTGGTGTAAAGTGTGTCACATCCCGTTATATTATTTTTACTTGCTTTTCATTTGGAAAATGTCTACTAAAACAGCCTAGAAAAGCCTATCTGTTTTCCATATAATATCTGAATTAATGGTTTCAGAACAAATTTGAAAATGCGTTCATGCATTCTGCGCTTTAAATAAAAAAACCAAAACCTTACTATTCACTGCAAATATTTGCATGAAATGCATTATAAATTTCTTGAAAAGCTTTGCTAAGAAAAATAAGGAAAAAAAAATAAAGTCGGTCATGGCCACCATTCGTTCGATATAGTTATTCATATCACGAATTTTCAAGGCAAGATATTGTAAGAAAAGTTTTCGAAAAAGTGCTTCAATCCGAAATATTCTCATTAGAATTCGTATATCCAATTTCATCAAAATATCTTCAAAATTGCGGGCTGTAGTGTGAACACAAGAAAACGAAAGTTTTGGCGACGGACAGACGGAGAGACAAGCTAAGATCGATTCAGAAAACCGATCAGTATAATAACAGGTGGGTTAACATCAAGTCCTTCTGCATACAAACTGAATATGCCCTTGTTCCCTTGTTGTGGGTATATAAATTGTCGCAATAAAAATATATCTTATGTCCATGTCTGAAAGTAAAAGTTCATCTAGAGCGGCAGAAGTCACTTTGGTACGGTCGCCTGCATTTCAAAATTATTTATTATCGTAATAAAAATTTTAATAGTAAAAACAACTGCGATGATTGATTGCTAGAAATATTAAATTTAGAAAAAATAAATAAATAAATTCATCCATAATCCGCTTATCCTTGTTTGGTTTTTTATCACACTTTTTTCTTGTTTTTCCGTTTTTTTTTTTTGTTTGAATGAAATTTAAATTTACTGATAAGATTAGCTGGTTACTCTCATTAATATCGAATGGATTTTAATGTCAATTGACAACAGAGCAGTCATTGAACTCCTGCTGTGTTTTTCTTTCTCTTTTTTTGGCGAACATAAAAGGATTCAATTCCACTATTAAAAACACATAACTCGTACCTTATAATCACTCATTACTTTATCTTTTTATGTGTTGTTTTTATTTCACTTTTCACTTCAATGCACAGGCAAACAAGCCAACGTTAAGATATTAATGCTAACGCGTGTGTTAACGACAAGAAGGCAAGTTCAAGAGAAAACCTCGAAGCGACTAGTGCGATGCTCTTTATATATCAGTATTTACTTAAGCACACATATGCCCGCAAACCCAAAAACACCTACTCTTCCTTATCTTAAGCGAAAAACAAGTCGAACTAGAATTGGAGGAAAGTGAAGTAACAAGAATGTATAGAAGAAATTTCATTTGCATAAGAAAACAATAACAACAACAGAAAAGCAAAAAGAGATGTAAATTAATAACTGAAACCATTTAATACAGGTTTGTATGTAAATTAATAATAAAAATCATTTAATACCGGTTTATATGTTTTTGAATATAAATACATTTGTCTGTCTGTCTGTCTGTCTATGTTTGTGTGTGTATGTATGTATGTATGTATGTATGTAGTATTGTATATGACGATATCTATGCATTTTTGCTTTGCCATGTGCAACACAGCGTGATGATGATGACGATGATGATGCCGGCGAATGAAAAGATATTTCTAATAAGAAAATTTCATATAAATCAAGTTAAAGAAACCAAACAAATATGAACAAAAACAACAACAGTAAGTTTGATACGAAAAAAAAGGAAGAGAATTTAATAAATATATATAAAAATGAAAATACAAATAAAAATAAAAATAACAAACATACAAAAGCAGTTAACAACAGTAACAATAACAATAATCGAGCACCTGTTACTCTTCTCTCTTACACATTATTTAAGCGAATCATCTTGACACAGCACTTTAAAAGTGGTTTGTTTAAATGTTTCAAGTAATTCGATTGCCCTGCAATAAGCATAGTAGCAATCCAGACAACGTATCGTGTAACAATTTTTTAATATTCATTACTCTCGCAGGCTCGCATTGTAAACTGCTAGTGGTAGAGAAACAGACGAATGCAGATATTGGTAAGTAATTGAATAAACCGATTGATCTAAATTGTTACAAAAAACTGCTTATGTACGAGGTGTGTTCAAAAAAGAAATGACTTTTTACACTTCGTGTGCTACGTTCATGCGATTTTCGAATTTTTTTTTGTACCAATACCATAATTATGCCACAGCCACCGTATTCACCGGACTTGGCTTCTTGGGACTTTTTCCTATTTCCAAAACTGAAACGACTCATGACAAGACGGAGTTTTGCCACGATTAGCAGATAAAGGCCGTATCGCTAGAAGAGCTGAAGGCCGTACCAAAAAGTTCATATCAGAAATGTTGCGGGGATTAGAAAAAGCCAGAAAAAGCAACTATATTATATCTAAGACAGATTACTTTGAAGGGGATCAAATCGATATTGATGAATAAATACATATTTTTCGAGAAAGACATAAAATAACCATGTTTTTTGAACGCATCTTGTCTATGCTTTCCTACCTAACGGGATGGGCCTTCAGGAATTCTAATTAAAATTCGACAAAACCTTTACGATCGAATCTTTGTATCCAACACCGATAAAAACTAGTAGATTTTCACACATACAAATGCCTGATGAAACCATAGTTAACGTTAGAATATAAAATCATGGGAAAAGCAAACGTAAATAGAGCCCATCATGAAAAAAAAACCTCATATAAATTTCTTTACCTTTGTAAGCTAAGATATAAATAGAAAGAAGAAGAAGAAATTGAGCTGGGTATATATATAGAACAATTTGATGATTAGGATTTGAGCATCGAAAACTAAGTGTTGGAAAATTCATAAAATATTTATTCTCTCTTAATGTCAAGTTCGCTGTTCGCTTGCAGCTTTTCGCCAAATTAAGAAAACCAACTGATTGCGATCCGGTAAGAGGATCTCAAATCAACATAGAAAATTTTTAAGGGAGTTTATTACATTTCTTAAGAGCATCTTCACAAGTTCAACAATCGTCATGATATCCGCAATAAAATGTTAAAGAGACTTGATAGAACTCCAATTGTAAATCCAGGGAGCCCTACATATCGCAAGCAATACTCTCAAATTCTTCAAAGTAGCAAAGAAATATGTCTCGTAGTCTGGGTAAATTGCATATGGTCAGTGCCAATAAAAACGATTACGTAACGTAAGAACTGCATTTGAAGAGGTAGACGACCCAGTTAACAGCCTAAAAAAAGTTTCCTTGACAATTTTCTTCTTCTTTTTTTTTGGATAAAAGGAAAAATAAACGAAAAATAATATTTTTAGAAAAATTTACTGTCGTCTACCTCCTTAAAAGAACTTAATTTTCTTATTCCGTGCCCAGGTTAAGTGCAAAATTAGTCAAGATTTCAACCACAACTTCGACGTTGACTTTTTCTTAAGTTGTAAATCTTTGGAAATCTTTTATTTACAGCTGTAGGCTTCACCATTTTGGGTTAATAAAATTCAAGTATTAAGTTCGAAAATCGAATAAATTGAATCGAAAATTCAATAGTGCGAGTAATAAAGATGTGCATAGTTTGTACAATCGTCTACATTTTGTTGTTTATTTCTACACAAATGTAAGATCAAGTCCCGATTAACAGCATGTAAAAAACGATATGTAATCTATAACGAACGTGCGAGTCTTTCTTTTATCTCGTTATCACGTATCAGAGCCAAGCCAAATAATAAAAAAATTCAACGCAAAACCAGTACAACTTGCCTTGTTCTTCACTTTTCACCTCCAGTACCTATGTCTACGAATGGGCATTTAAATAAATAAACGAAAAATAATATTTTTAGAAAAATTTACTGTCGTCTACCTCCTTAAAAGAACTTATTTTTCTTACTCCTGTGCCCAGGTTAAGTGCAAAATTAGTCAAGGTTTCAACCATAACTAGGACGTTCACTTTTTCTTAAGCTATAACATAAAAATTTTGAAATTTTTTATTTACAGCTGTAGGCCTCACCTTTTTGGGTTAGTAAAATTCAAGTATTAAGTTCGAAAATCGAATAAATTGAATCGAAAATTCAATAGTGCGAGTAATAAAGATGTGCATAATTTGTACAATCGTCTACATTTTGTTGTTTATTTCTACACAAATATAAGATCAAGGCCCGATTAACAGCATGTAAAAAACGATATGTAATGTATAACGAACGTACGAGTCTTTCTTTTATCTCGCTATCACGTATCAGAGCCAAGCCAAATAATAAAAAAATTCAACGCAAAACAAGTACAACTTCCCTTATTCTTCACTTTTCACCTCCAGTACCTATGTCTACGAATGGGCATTTAAATATGAACTGTGTAACTTAGCTACAACGAAGAAGAAGGGCAACGCGATACGAAAGCAATCGGTAGCAATCGGCTACCATCAAGCCAAAATGCGATGTTATCATTTTTGTCTTTCGTAACGTAAGATAGTTCGATAAGGGGAACCGTAAACCGACCTCTGGATATTACCAGTAGGTCTATAACATCCTTTTGTTTTAATTTATATCGCTTGATCTATCCATTTTTGCATTTGGAAAAATTTTAAAAATAATTCTTTTTTCTTTTTGTTTTTTGCATTTCTTTATTGTTCTTATTTATAGCATACAATTTCAGTTTATTGCTCCTTTTTGTTCTGATGATTTCGAAAATAAAGAGTAAAGTAGAAAACTATAATACGCACTCATACATACATAATCAAGCTTTGTGTCTTCATATTCTATTTGTGTTCATTAAAATATACATATACATGCATATATATGTATATATATTTTGTTTTTTACTTAAATAATTAAACAGATAAACAATTTTTAGTTAAAATGAAAATTCTTACAATTAAAAACTTATTCGAGTTTTATTCGTATTTTTATGCATAGTTTTAGTTATTTTTTGAAAAGAAATTTTCAAGTAAATACTATTCAGTTTATTCTTAAAATTAAATTGTGAAGTCTAGGGGAAGAGAGAAACTGTTTCAATTGAACCATGAATGGAAATTTAATCATACGTGTCAATGAATATTTCACTTGCATAAGATATTACACGATATTCAAAAAGTACTAAAATATCCGCTATGGAGGGTTAAGGAAACTTGAGAATGTTTTCACACTTACATATAGAGAAAAATATTCCATAGAAATTATCGTTTTATATAATCTCAAAAACTATTCAGCTAATTATAGTAGACGGCGTTAGTTAAAAACATTTTAATGCATTTTTTTCAAAATTCAATAACGCACTAAAGCATCAATTTGGCAGAGTTACGTCAATGAACCCGATATAGTTTGAAAAATATCGAAAACTTTAGTTCATATTGTTATTCGAACGGAAACCTTTTTGGCGTACCTAACCGAAATATTGCAACCGCAAGCTCCTCAACGCTTTTGTAGGAAATTTCATTTCAAAAAAAGGAAATTACAAAAAACACGTAAGAATGCGATATTCGGCAGGGGCCGAATCTTGCGCACCCACCACTATGCTTTTCGCATTCTCCTCTCCAAGTTCTTTTATTTGACACCCATATCTCGCTGGTATTATGAAGAAAAAAATAAGCGCAGTGTCTACCGTATTCGTTTTAGAATCAACCCATTTTTAGGCAGATTAGAAATATGTCTTCATTTGAGAAATGTACAAAATAATTGTTAACATTCTGCCTTGTTTGCGTTATGATAAATAAGCACAAAACCTCAAAAAAGTGAAAAAAAAATAAAATTTAATCACTTGTGACTTTATGTGGGCATGGTAGATTTTTTCCATTTTTGCATGTAACGAGTAAAGTGTTTCGCAAAGTAAATATAGAAAATTTTCAGCCTTCTAACCTCTATAATTTCTGAGTAACGGGCAAAAACCAACAAATTTTTGTTAAGAAAAACGGAGTTACGTCCAGTTTATGTTCCAAGGCGGGCTTCCGCTCTGCTCAATTTGGCCCATTTACAAAACCAAACTGCGTACAAATACTTCCAGTGTTTCTACTAAATTTGAAGTCGGTAGCTAGTCGATTGGGAGCAGGAGAATGTCCAGAACAAACACCACATGGACATACAGGCGGACAGACATGGCTAAATCAATTCAGAATGTCACGCAAATCAAAAATATATATACTTTATAGGGTCTCTGAAGCTACCTTTTCGTTGTTGCATGCATTATGGAAAAAAACAAAATGAGTGTTCCTCAGTTCTTACAGTGGTGGGTATGAAAAGAGTGAAAAATTATATATTAATATTTGATATCCACGAATACAAGTCAATACATAAATAGTATGTAAGCAGCGACGTCTTCGCATCGTTTTTACTCGTGATTATCCAAAAACACTTTACCTTAGACCAATAAAGAATAGGCATTTTCTAGGTATCAGACGGTGGCAAATGCATTTTTCCATGATGGTGGATACAAACTAAGCGATTAGCGATATAAGTTAGACATATAGGAATGAACTTGCGAAGCTTTCGAAAAATGAGTCGAACCTTGGATCTCTATGGCCACATATTGCTTATAAAATAACCCAATGAAGTCTACATATAGTACGAAAAATTAGGGGTTCTCTTATTAAAGGCTGCCTTTATGGATTGAGGGGCAACAAATATATTTCTACCAAATAACAGGCGAGTTTTTGAAATGCATTTTATACAGAGCGTACATTTTCATAGAAAGTTTAAATTATTAAAATGCTTGTTGTATTGGTAGCTAAGAGACGATAAAAAATCACTTTACTTATACAACGACTGTTCGAAGAGGGAATTGATGGCACGTGTTTTGTAAAAAAATATTGGCGATAAACAATTTCTTCAGAAGATAGATTACGCTACACAATATCAAACATCGGTTTGAAACTTTTCACAAACGTCTAGCAGGTCGCTATTAAAAAATTCTTGAATTGTGTGAGGGGCATAATGTTCGTTCTTCTCTAGTCAAAATTATTCGCCGAAATTCACTGCAATTATTGATAAAAAATTTTTTCTCTCTTCCCTTGTTCCTAGCGTAAAAAATACTCAGAATAACTTTATTCATTCGATAAATTCAAGACATCATCACCCAGTTTGGACATCTTTGCCGGTGGTGGGGCGGCTAAATCAGCAATCGATGAGAACTCCATACGTTTTTTAGTACCAGCACCACCTAAGCTAGCTCCAATTCCACTTAAGGCCGCTAATGAACCAGGCGGAGCTAATTCTCCATATAAGCGACTTAAATCAACTGGAGGAGTATTGGAAGGTCGACGATGGGAAGAGCTGTTACTACCATCAGAAGGAGCCGGTGATGGAGTATTAGATGGCACACTGGAAATAGCCAAATCAACAGCACTAAAATTATATTTACCGCCACCCGGTGTTGAAGAACCTCCACTGCCACTTTTAGTTGGTGTAAGACGTTCTAAAGCAGGCGATGCTGATGATTCTCGATTACGTGATGATGATGTCGACTTAGGCGGTTTCATCATCATGGCTGATAAAGATTCTTGTTGGATTTTGAGTAATGCCGATGGTGACATGAAAAGATTGTTAGCTGCCAATGTTGACTTGGATAAGGGATCTGGTATACCATATTTACCAGCTTGTTGTTGCTGTTGTTGGAAAAAAGCAGCGTAGTCTTGGATTTTCTCCTGAGCCAATGCATTGTAGTAAGCAGCTGCCGAATCGGTTAGAGGAGAAGGAGCACCAGTTGAATTAGGACCCGAACCGCCACCGGATTTGCTGGAAGAAGACGTAGCTGATGAAGGAGGCGCACCTGATGGCGTCGCAAAAAGAGCATTTAAGTCGGCCGCCGCTTTATTTTGATGATAAAGCAAAGCATTTAAGTCGGATTGTTGTTTCTCTGATTGCAACAACTGATTGAGCATATCAGTCTGCTGACTCAGTTGCTGTTGTGCCTCCTTGTGCTTTTGCTTCGCATTAGAGCTACTCATAGAACTATTACCAGGTCCCATGCCACTTACCGCTCCCACCCCAGCTGCGAGGAGAGCAGATAAATCGGGATGACCTGCTGACGACTTGCTCTGAGTTAATGATCCAAACTGATTTGTGGGGTCGAACAACTTGGAATAAGTTTGTAAAAGAGCAGTGTAATCTGGATGTGAACCAGATTGTTGTGACTGTTGTTGCTGTTGTTGTTGTTGTTGCTTTTTGGAGCTACTGGGAGAGGGAGTTGGAGGTGCACCCACAGAAGCGGCAGCCGCCGCAGCCGCTGCCATTTGCTGCTGGAGAAACGCATTCAAATCGTTGTTCTTTGCTTGTTGCAAATACGAATCATAACCTAGTAGCTTAGAGGCTTGAATTAGGTTATTGTAATCGGCCGTAAGAGCTGCTGCCGAGGCCGCTGCTGCATTAGCAGCAGCAGCAGCTGCTGATGAAGTGCTCTTTGATTTGCTACTGGGACTGGGCGAAGGACCCAGAGCACTTGCTCCCGTTAGATAACTAAAATCAGTGCCAAAGCCTAAACTACCTAATGTAGTAGCTCCCAAAGCTTCAGCTTGTTGCAATAAAAGTGCAGCATACTCCGGAGAGCGGATAAGTTCACTCATTTTCAAAGGGTCGTTCTTGAGTTCGTCTAGTTCTTTCATGAGCTTGGTTTTGTAAGAATTGGACGAAGAGCTCGATGATGAAGACGACGAAGAGGATGAACTAGATTTTGAGGATCGGTCTGATTTTGATTTGCTCTGCGACGAACTGGAAGGTTGCGGTTGAGGCATCATATCTTGAAGGCGCGGCATACTAAAGCTTTGTGAATAGGCTGCCACAGCGGCAGCCACATTAGGATCTGTAAAATCGGGAGTTCCAGACGGAACTGATATACCTGCTAAGCTGCTGGAGGCAGTAGATGATACAGTATTCTGCGATTGTTTTTGACTGTTGCCGGCACCTGCGCCGCTTCCACCGCCCACCTTAGCAGCAGCAGCAGCTAACTGATTAAGAGAAGTGCTGCCATAATCTTTACGCTGCTGAAATAACGCAGCCAAATCGGTTTGCAGAAAGTTTGGTGGCAACTGACCAGCTAACTGTGCCAAACTTGCAGCCATCAAATCGTTAGCGGTAGGCAAACCATGGGCGGCAGAGGCTGCAGAAACGGATGATCCCATTAACGATCCAGAGACTGGCTCATATTTGTTGGTCGGCGTTATGCTCGGGCTATTGCGTGCTATATCGCTTATACTGAATTTACCAGGGCTAGGAGCAGGAGAATTGCGGGTCCTTGAATTGTGTGACGATGTGTCCGACTTGGCCGGCGACGGGGAAGCTCTTACTGGCAGCTCAAATTTAGCTGGTGAGGCCGAATTCGAAGGAATAGTAATAGGACTATCACGTGGAGACGCAGAAGGCAAATTTGTAGAACTGGGAACGATCGGTGGTACTGTGGGCGGGAGTGGAGGCAGTAGGGCAACAGGATTTATAGCAGATGCACCTGTTACCGCGGCAACAACGTTCGGAGATACACCTGGCACGGCAACGGGTACTGACGTTGTAGGTACCGTTGGATTTGGATTTGGTATTAAAGGTGACAACACGTGCACAGGGTTCATATTTAACCCCGATGGTAAACACAATTGCTCTTGCAAAGATAAAACCTTCAACTCACTTGCTTTTTGTTGCTCGCTTTTTTCATGTTCTTCCAAACAACGCATCTGCTCTTCATTTGAAGTTAATTGCTTAGAATTGAGCTCGTCGAGCTTAACCTCATCGTCTGATTTAATTTCTATTTTTGTTTCAATCAGGGGTTTTGGAATATCGTCTTTTGAGTCAATTATTTTTATCGTTTTCGGAGGTATAAAATCATCCTCTTGTTCGCAACCCAAAACAGCACAAATCCAATTCCAGAGTGCCTTGTCATTTTGTTTCATGGGAAATTTCGGATATAAAGTATTTTTGAGTTTCTCAATATAGGTAACGTCGTCACTAAAGATACTAGAAAACCGTACGATTTCATTTCTATATTGCGAATAATAGTCGACACATGACTGGATTTCGGTGCGAACTTCTTCAGGTATTTCTCTGTCTGGTAAAACAGAATACTGCATAAGCATGGGACGACCATATTCTAGAGCTTGCTTATTTTCATTGGGTGGCACAACCCAAATAGATTTCACCACCGATTCCAAGGTAGGATTTTCATCATAATAAGGAGCTATAAAAATTTGTTGACACTAAAAGCAGCAAATCTAAACGATCAAACCTAACTTACAGATAATTAAAGCCACACAAGGCGTATATGTGGCGTCAGAAGGTCCCCGCATACGTATCTGATAATCCAATTGAGCATCACAATCTCTTAGTGTGGGTTCGGCTTGAAATTTCGGGTGAGAATGATACCACCCTACCAGCAGAAGTTGGTCTTTTATCATGGTTTTTTGTATATCGCGTTCAATATCGCCTGCCTTCGAGCGATCAAAACGTGAATTGCGGCAGGGATATGCTTTCGTTATAGCCAACGCTAAAGTTAACGGAAAAAACAAAAAAATTAAAAGACAAACTTTTCTAATAGAGATAACTTGAAGCTTACTGTGAGTATTAACGTCCCAGGTGCCTCCCAGATACCCACAAACCTCATGCATGGTTAAATGGCAATGAAAATCAGCTAAAAGCAAAGCTGAAGAACTCATCGTTAAAAGAAAGGGCTGCAATTTGCCTACAGTTGTAAAAGATACCGCTTCAATTAGCATGTTAGCATCACTGTAAGTAAGAGTTCAATTCACATCAATGTCGCTGCTAACATGTAATAACTATCTATGATAGATACTATACTTACTGCATCACATTACGATTTGTTATGGTATTGTGAGGAAACACTATACGTTTAATGAGAGGCAACGGCGAATCGGATTTTTTGTCAGTATCTAAAATAACATCCGTAAGTGAGTTTTGTAATTATTTTCGATAGTATGCTTTTACCAATGTCTATATCTTCAAGGGCTAAATCTTTTTGTAAAGCGCATTTGCGTAACCAACTGTTCTTATAGGCATCCAATTTCTTCCCTTTATACTTTACCGAAGCCCAACCGCAGCCACTTTTCTTCTCTGGATTAATGATACGTTTGCAGTGCATGGCCCATGCACTGGGTGTTAAAAATATGGTTTCAGTCTCTTGCGATTTGATTTTACCGTCCGGTAATAAATCTCCTACAAATTTTTGTCCCAAGTATTCAATAGTCATAAGTGATTTTCCGGGCTGCAAAACGTTAGCACTCATTAGCATTTGTAATGTAACGGTGCGTCCGGTACCGTTAAATCCTTCATAATTTTCTTTAGTCTGCTTTTAGAACGAAATAAGTCTTTAAAGAGATTTACACACACATACTAAAAGAACACAATGAACAACCTCATCGTCGCCTTCATCATCCTGTACATCGCTGTCGGCATCTTTATCGACTCCTGCACTGCCAACTGTTTCGTCTATATTAACCACAGGTCCTGATAAGGAAGCTTCAGTTGGATTTATCGCTTGCATTATTGCTGCGGTATTAGTTGTCTCATCTGCTAGTAATGTCGTTGACATTACAGCGTCTGTTTCTTCTGTTGGCGCGGCGTTGGATGGCTCACGCACAATTCCTTCGGGTTCAATGAGATTTTCAATATCACCTTCTTGCATTGCACTCTATGTTAAGGCTTTCCGAAAGTTTTCCAATTGATTTTCTAATAAATTTTCCAGCAAAAATCAAATAATTCACGTACGAAATGTGTATATGCCTTCAACAAAATAAAATTGGTTTATTTTCTTTGTATGTGTTATGCCTTTCCTTCGCTTATAAAATCATTGTTGCCAGCGCGCATATTTCCTAGCCGCTTATCGTAAAAATAAGAATGATGTAACAAAACACAAATGAAATTAACAAACTGATTATATAGCTCATATTTGTTAGTAGAATAAACGCAAAATGAACAAGGAGGTGGTATCAATTTTTCCAACTCAATGCAATATTATGCCTTTAAATTTTTTCACATGATAATTAATTTGAGAAATGGCTTTAATGGCTTTCTAAAAATTGGCTTTGTGCCGATTCAAAATTGTAATAACTAAATATAATAAATCTTTAAAACTACACCTTTAAGATTATTATGTAATCGTATAGTTAGATATATATTCTCCTTGAAGCGGTATGACCATATGCCAGGTTATTTTCTATAATTTCTAAGTTGTTTTCTCTTTAGTTTAATTAAAATTAGGCATCCCTTCTCTTTTAGTAGGTTAGCTCGCAATAACCTTACGTTGAATCCACGAGTTACGTGCTCTTTAACCAAATCCTTTCAAGTAAGAGTTATAAGAGCTGTTGATTCCCTGCCTAAAAAGTTGCGAGAATCTAGATGCTCTTATCTCACTTACAATCGTCGACTTTTAACCTTCGTCCCTTGTAATAAGATTAGTTATTAATATTAGAATGAAAATGTGAAATTACTTTCTTGGTTTCGGTTTTTTTTCAATTTTATTTTCTTCTCTTTACCTTCAACTTTCTTTTCCTCTCCTTCAGATTGTTTAAGAACATTTTGTATTATTGTACTTTATTATTGCCTCTATGATGGACATTGGCTTCGAGGTTACATAAATATCAATAAATAAATAAAAAATAAAGATATTATAAATAAGCGATAACTCTTAGTTACATTTGAATTATAATGAAGGTAAACGTCTGAGGACTGTCTCCTTTTCTCGTGTTCAACCTACAGGTCGCAATTTTTGAGATATTTTTATAAAATTTGCGACGCTGACGTAATTTAGTCCAAGGACGAACGCTATTGAAAATTGTCCGGATTGGACTACTTTTGGGACCCCTTGCACTATAATATCACATATTAAAAAGCCGTTACATGAATATCTCTATAGGATGGTGTAGCGTGGCGATAGTTTTTCTACATGCTTTCATTCAACTACAGTGTAGCGTAGAATATCGTAAACTCATTTGACAATTCCATATAAAGGGCAAAACTTGTTTGGCAATTCGCTGAAAAAGGGATAAGAAAAGCAAAAGTGATATTATCACAAATTTCTAAATGTACTTAAAATTAAAAAACAAGTTGGTCAAATTATTGTATTGTCTTTTAATAGATGGTAATGTATAAGAGCTATTCAAACGAGTTGAATCTTAAGAATCTTAAGAGTTATTTTCTTGTAGCGCATAAAATGTAAACATAAAGATGCCTAGCTAGTGTAAAGGACAATGAAAGTAAAAATAAAAAACTCCAAGCAGTGCAGAAAAGTTTTACTAGGATCCGGAACTGCATTTATTTGAGTAACAATAATTATCAAACAAGTAACTACCGCTGTCTTTCTACAGCAAAAATGGAGAAAAAGTGACTAGCGAGTGACAATACAAGAAAGCGTATCGTAAAAGCGCGGGAAAAATGTTATTCGGGGCAACTAATATGCGAAGGGAAACTATAAAGAGTTATAGAAACTACCCAAATGTAATAACAACGAAATATGGCAGAAATCGTTTTCTTTTCGATCGATTTTAAGTGTGCAGAATTGTTTAGTAGCCTTTCATATATTTGGGAGAGACGGACGGCCGGTACTTAAATTTTAAATCCAATTTGTGATACACATGGCTCATTAGAAATTAAGGATTATTTATTTTGGCTTGAAGCGGACAAGAAAATTAGACAGAAAAAGTTTTTCTAATGAATGAATCACAAACTCTTATGTCCAAATTGCAACATCGTCTGCATGTTGAACATTTCCATCAGCCCAACATATTTGCTTTTGAATAGAAGTCGATAAAGAAGGCGTAGTGGCTATGCAATACATAGAATGTTTGGTGTGCTTAAAGGATGCCGAAATCGCAAAGTTTGATTGGGGCAGGATAAGCATAACGCCTCTTTCGCAATTTTTTCAAACGAAAAAAAATAAAAGTGAATAATAAAGCTCGAAGCAGTTATTAAACGTTTTTATATTAAAAAAATGGAAAAGCTGCCGTAATTATTACGAAACATATTTAATTCAAGGATACCTGGCCTGCTTACCTGGAGCCGGTGCAAACTTGAATCTAAAACAAGAAGTCATTTTATATACAGCTGGTGCAGATTGCTCCGTAATTGGCCAAATTTCGACCAAAAGTTACAAAAAGTTTTGGAAAAAGATTTAAATTTTCATTTCAGATTATTATTTTAACGAAAATTGTAAGCCTTCTCTTACGGGCCGTTATGAAAATTCGTACTTCAAGAAAATCAAGTTTTAGACATGTTTTCTTATACAAATTTTTGTAGTTTTTTTTTGCATTGGTGTGCATTTCCCGGACTGAAAATATGCCATGTCGTGTTTAGATGTTTTTACTTCATCCTCTTTCGTTGTGGAAGAGCTCGCTATTGCCGAAGCTCTTATAGATAGAGTTGCGTATCTACACTTTACGCGTAGAAAAGCGATACTGATATATAGAAGTTTATTATCGAATTCATAATTGGTGAAAATTAAGTAATCACTTCCTTCTGGTATCTTGGAAATCGCTCCCCGCATCATGATGAAGCGATTCCAACGCATTTTTTTTGCTTGGAAATGCCTTTAAATGAACATAAGGACTTCGTAAAGATATGAAGGTGTTCGAGAAGTTAAAAATAAGTCAGCCGTTTTGTATGTGGAGGAGATGGATATTTAAAAAAAATTTTTTTTTTTCCAGATAATGAATATGAAAAATGCATATTTAATGAAGGTAAAGTAAGTCATTTTTCTGTGATCATCCGAGTCAGAAGTAGTTACGTCTGTTATACGGCCCAAGGTTTTTTTTAAAACTAATGTTGTTTTTCATTATCTGTTATCAATGACAAATCGTAAATAACAAAAAAATAAAAAGGACATCGACTCCCATCATTTATGTTATGCAATACGTGACATGCAACAATCAGTATTTAAAAGTAATAGAAACGAATACCTATTATCATAAAGCAATCAAAGTCGGCAATAATATCAATAATTGGCATTTAATATTTACCAGTTAACAAGCAATCAATTTCTATGATCCAACATATTTTTATGTTTAGTCAATAGATAAATATTAAAACTTTTGCTTTCGGTTACTAAGCAATTGGTTTACCGGCTAATATAAACACTGGATATAAAATTCCAAAAAAAAAAACACTATATATTTATTTATAATTGAGATTCAAGAAACAAATATTGAGCATTTTCAAACTGAATCGAACGAAATATATTTCTCAGTAATAAACGTCAAGTTATTGTAAATGATTTTTTCATTCGATTGATTCAGACAAATTTTTGAATTTGTTATAGAAGTAAGCTAGTTTAGACGAGGATATAATAATGGTGCAAGTAACACAAAACGACGAGGAAATAAAAATAATTATTGAGATGAATCGGTTGATAACACGACGTCCCGATGTTGTACTTTTGCCGACTTACTTGAAATTTAACAATCCTCCCATATTTTTTGAACGTCATTTGGCCCACGAAATCGATGAGGTAGCCAGTTATTGCCGTATTCTTAAAAACGAAGCACGCATAGTTTTAATTAAGAAACGTAAAGGTATTTGGGATGAAATTTTCAAAAAACTTTCGAAAGAAGAGCTCTTTCAAAAACGTTTGGAAATTTCGGATATAATAGTCGCACGCAATAAAGAGCGCGACGAACGAATTTTGGAACGGTATGATCAAAAGAGACGTGCTGAAATCGAACGTGAAGTGCAACGCGAAACTGCTATGCGAGAGAGAGTGAAAAAATTTCAAGAGCAAGCTTGTCATGATGTTATGACCATAGCACCCAAGGAGACTCACATTAAGCCAAAAGTGGTACCGGTTAAACTGCCGCAAGCACCCAAACCGATACCACAATCGCCGCAATCGCAATCAATTCCTGTTACCAATCGTCCTCCGGCAGCTACTCCTGCACGTGCTCTGCCTGCTCTACGTAATAGTGGTAAAATAAATGTAAGCTTTACCAATTTCATTTACGTAACACCCAAGCGCGAGTCTCAGGAAGGTAAACCGCGTCCATTCGTTGTAGAAGATGATGTACAAAAGCCTTCAGAATATACAAATCAGAATCAATCGACTAACGTACGTCCCGCTTCCGCTGCTGCTGCTAATTAATAGTTTTTGCATCTTTTATATGCATCATTTTATGAAATGTATATTTGTATCATATATTTGCGGGTTAATAAATGACAAGAACTATCCTGGAGAGCATGTCTTTGAAGCGCTATAAATACTGTTCAAGTAAGTGGTTGTGAAGTTTTCATTTTATTCACATTTGAATACACAGTGTGTTAGTGCAAACCGTTATCTATATTTATGGTCTCGATTAACACATGGATTTAAGTCGGTTAAGTGGCGCCAGTGTATTCAATTTGGTAGAACTTTCGCGGTCGTAACGATCCTCGTATGTAATTTTAATAGGAACGGGTCGTTGCTCACGAACATAGCAACATGGAATTCGACGAACATCGTCGATAAATTTAATACTCGATCGTCCATACGCCGTATGACATACGCAAATGCATCTGCACAGAATTTTACGAATATCATCGACAACTTCACTAATCCAATGAACATACCAAGGGTCCTTCACATAATTCGGCTCGAAAATAGTCCTCATAAAACCGAGAACATGGTTACATTTAAACACTGCTGGATAAGCATTTTTTTTTTACGTAGTTATATTTTTGCATTTACCTTAGGGGTGAATCTTGCAAACGACTTTCTGAGACGCGTAACTTGCTTTTTTTACAATATTTAAGGAGATTTTGGTTATCATCTGCAATAGGTTTGAAGAACGATATGATTTTGGATGCATTAAGTGATATTTCGTATTCTCTTTGTTAGCTTTTAGATCAATATCAAATGCTATCGTCATCAAAATTTGGATCACCTATTCTAAATTGCAAAACATAGTTTGGCTTGGCTTTAACTTTCCGCCGCGTTCTTTGCGACCGCGAGTGCTCGAATGAAGAACGACAGACAGGAAAGCACTGATGGACGTATATATATATATATAGCCGGCGTGCATAATCAAGAATGTATATACAAACGTTGACAGAGTAATAGGTACAAAGTGTATTTTTCAATTCTACACCAAAGAAATTGTGAAGTGTAGTTTCCAAAAATCCCCTGCAACTTTTTACATTCCGCAAAACTATGCAAAATTAATGCCAGGTATCTCACGTGAGCCAGTTTCCGCAGTACGAAGTTGAGGACTTTTGTATTGCTTTAGTAGCTGTTTCAGCTGGAACCTGAAATAGGTGCATTCTCCTTGGAGTGGTGAAAAGTGAAGCGTTTTGTATTTTGCCCTAAAAGTGGATTGCAAACGTAAATAGTATTTCTTGAGAAGGAAATGCAATATGATTTAGTTTTTATAATAATAATAGATGGGTCCTACATGTCATTGTAATGAAGAAGGAGAACGGCTACTTCATCAGTTTTGAAATTAGAGAAAAATGTCCAATTTTATTGCTTCATCACTAACTTGTCACTTATGCTTGAGACCCCTAAAAAATTATTGGGAGACGCGGAACAATCAAAAAAATTATCGCATGGTAATATTAGCAAATAATCGCATGATACATTTTTGCAAAGCGGGATACCTTCGAGTTATTTAAAGCAATTTCCAATGAAATTGGGCATGTGGTATCATTCCCAACGATTACTAGATGCCAATCTACTAGGAAGAATAGCTCGGAAAGCCCCTTTGCTACGAAAGGTTAATTTTTATAAGAGGAAAGACTGATTTTGTCTAGAAGGCGAAAAAAAGAGGAGAAATTTACTTCGGAACGACGGAGCAAAAAGTAATTTAGTCGTGTAATGGTGCAAGAAGAAAAGTACGCCGGTCAAAAGGAAAAACATTCTACACTAGATTTACTGAAAAACAGTGAAGCATGATATGTGTGGATTTGATATATCTGACAGAAAACACTATGGGCAGATTTGCATATAAAAACTTGTTGGGAACTGTAATGCACCCGTATGCCGAAGAAAATGTGTCACTAGTATGGAAATTTTAGCAGAATAATGATCCGTAACATTCATCCAACTAGGTGACAGCGTGCTTTTGGGAGCAAAACTTGGATGTCATTGAACGGCCGCAGCAGTCCCCCAACTATAGTCTTAATAAGAACCTTTAGAGTCAAGCTTGCTGTAGTAATGGAAAAGAATTGTGAGAAAATATTCAAAAAGTGTGGTGCAATATGCCAGTAAAGAGACCTGTTGTAAATTAATTTAATCGAAGCTGGTGGTTATACCGGCATTTTTAAATATCAAAACGTCCGTACCTCCGTCCGTGTAAAAAATGATAAGTATAAATACAATATGAGGAAGTGGGAAAAGAATGTAATCCACCAACACAACACTACATACCGTATTTTCCGGCTATAAGACGCCCCTTTGTACATAGAAAAAGGGACTCAAATTTTGTGTGCGTGTTAAGGTCCAAAGGTAACGTTAAAATGTTTTTCAAAAAATCCTCTCTAAATTTGTGGTTTGAAAGGAGTACTTGAGATGAAAGTAATACGAACTGTGACTTTAACGAGATGAGTGAGATAGTACTGAGAGTGAAGTTGAACTGAATACTGCTAGTGCGAGTTATGTTGATAACATAAAAATCTTGATCCGGACGTAATACTAGCATATATTTTTCTAAATATCATCTTATAAATTTGAAGCGCATCTTACCGTCGGGTTCGTCTTGTAGTCCGAAAAATACGGTACACTTATCTTTCTATCGATCTGTGTGTATATATCGGCTTTATAAGGCCTTGTCAATCTTCGTAATAGATATAAGAAGCGATCTGGTATTTGCTAGTGGATATAAATGTTTATTCTCTTTTCTCGAGATGCTAATCCCTTAAACTTATTTCTTTTTACCCTAACTTTTAATTAGTTTTTATCTCTAAAGAAAGATTTTATTTTTAACAGTTTTTTTTTTTTTTTTTTTTGGACAAAATTTATTTATTTTTTCCAAACTCATGTGCCTTCCCGGCATTCGATTTGTCCTTTCTTGTTAATGAGAATAAATTGAATGACTCATGTCATGTTATGTTTATTACTTTTTAAGATATGTTTACAATGAGTTATAAAAATCACGGATATATAAAGCACAATATAATTAAAAGATAAATTTTTTATGCATAAAATTTATTTTTGATTAATTTCTTTTTAAAATTAAAATACTACTTAATTAAAAACTTATCGTACGCTAGTGTTATTTTGTCATTGTTATGCCCTTAGTAAGCGGTTATATGAAAACTTTCCTGCGGCTGCGATGGTTCGTCATCGAACGAGACCCAAGTATTTTGTAGATATTTTCGTACGTCATTATCGCTTGTAGCCAAATCAATTAATGGATTGTCGTGTTTCTTATCATCATCCATTGGCTGAGAGTAATGTACTTCAGCTTTTGATTCAATGACACCATTTTGTTCTTTTAAAACTTTACCATTCTGCTGTTGATGCTGTTGCTTGACCTGTTGCACTACCGTATCTCGCCATGTCTGATAAGCACTTTCGAAACATCGCGCCACCAATAATGTAATTTCATGAGCAATTTTTCGTTTCGGGCATAAGAAAACATGGCAAGACATTTTTTCTTGATCGGATAAGGGATCCGGTTCCGAGCCTACAAAGGAGAAAGCATGATCGTGTGATGCATCGACCGAACAATACGATATTTTATATATGGAAAAATGCATTAGGGTTTCATCGGTGGCATGATCTAGCACTTGTATCCCATCCTGGGAAACATTAAGTTTAACGCGTTTTTGTGATTTGATTTTTCTACCACCAGCTTTAGCATTTGCAATCACAGTCTTTATAGCCTCCGATGTTACTTTCTCGGAACGTTTAGTCTCGATTGGTGTACAACCCAAATACTTAATATCATATGTTTGAAAGATCGGTTTGTCATCTTCATCCGGTTCAGTGCCAATGCCATCCCAATTCAATTTCAAATCATCCGCTTGTTTAGCGTCCTTTAAGCCTTTAACGCCCAAATTCCAATCTTCGCCATCAACAATATCATCGGATGTGAATTCTGAAAAACAAAAAGTAATAAAAAAAAGAAAATTAACTTAAATAATTAATTAACAAGTAAAACAATATAAAAGTAACAACAACAGTAAACGTGATTCAGTAAAGATGAACTAAAGCTCTTGTGTGCGTTAAGTAATTTTCCTCTAAATGTTATTACTGCTCATCATTCCCCCGTTCCCGCTTTAAATAAAAAATCGTATCTCATTTTTTTGAAATTTAAAACTTATTTCCATTATTTATAATTATTGATTTCTCTTTATGATCAGTAATAAGCGGACGTGAGCAATTATCGACTTGTTACAAAGTCTTGAATATTCTCTAATTATAATTAACTGATAAGAACCTATATACATATATATATATCTATATATGAACTATACTATATGAACTTCAAAGAGTTTTTCTATGTCAAGCGCTTCAGAACCACTTCCAAAATATAGGTAACCATGTTTCCAGCTTATGAGATGCGTATTTCAAATCACCCTACAGTTCATATAACGACTTATCTTAGTAGGGCTTTACATGAGAAGTGCGGAGGTTGTAAAAGAAGTCCGACACGCATCATTTTCAATACCGCTCCTCCTTGAGCAACCAAAACGCGGCAGTGCACAGAATTTCATTAAAATATCTCACAAATTTTGGTATCTATTTGTACAAGGGTGTTCAAGGGTGTATTTAGTGTGTCCGCATGTATGCAACATCCAGAAGGCTTGAGATGAATCCACTTTCTATTATATCGATCGATTCACAAAATGATTATGATTCTAAGCTTGTCTGTCCATCTGTCCGGCCTATTCTCTCCAGGTCGCACTTTTTGAGATATTTTAATGAAAATTGGTACTCTGACATATTATGTCTCAAGGACGAACGCTATTCACTTGCAGAAAAGGAAGAACATTAGGCCGACTATTAGGCACCCTACATCACTTCGCCTAATAAAGTGATTTCCTCGTTTGGGCAATAATACACCAAAAGTTAGACATTATTTTCATGCAAACGCATATTTTTCCTGAAAATCCGCATATTGAAGGAAACCTTATATGCGGTGATATCCAAAAAGTTGATTCACACGGTTCAAATTCGCTAAGGTTGATTTCTATATCAATTTACTATTATGAACTAATTTTGATGAAAAATTTTTGATGAAAAATTAAAATTATACTCTTTTTACTATAAAAAGCTTCACTTTTCGTAGGAACGGTTATATGAGAATGGGTTCAAAAACTTGTTTCAGCTGAATCAAATCTTTCACACCGATGTAGAATGTCCAAATACTATTATTCACCGCCTTTTGCCGAAAAACTTTGAAAAGTGCAACTTTTTTTCATATAATGACTTAGATGGAGAATGATCGAAAAAGTGGAGTGATCCGAACCATTTGTAAAACACGTCTGTGTACTAAATTTTATCGAAAGATCTTAAAAATCGCCACCTACAACTTGAACACAAATTTAAGTGGCAGGCGGACCTCAGAGAGTCGGACGGACGGACGTGCTCAGAATTATTTTCTGAATCGATTTGTATAATAAAAGGTTAGTCTGTTTTAAGTCTTTCTGCGTGTTACATGCGTCCGCACAAAGTATCCTGTGCTAGAAGCGGTATGATATATATAATAATAATACAGTATTTAGATCATTGTTTGTTCTTTAGAACACGTATCTTGAAAGGCTGTAGAAGAAGTCAGAAAATTCTTCTTTCCTTTAATAGGAAAGTTGAAAAATGCAATAATGACGTGAAAGCTTTAAAAGAAGTCCTAAATAGCATTAATGTACTTTAGCCTTGTTTTAGTAGGGTATTAAGTAATGCACTTTGCCGGGTTGTGTCATTTTCATTTGTTTGATTTTCATTGAGTGCATGCTTAAAATAGATAAAACAATTTTGCCACTTAGTTATTTTTAGCAAACGACTTTCTGTTTACTCTTAAAAGTTTTTATCTTACAAAACCAATTCGTCAACTTTTTTATCGCAATTTATTAAATCTGGTTTAATACGCCCTGTTTCAAAAAAAAAAAATAAATAAAAACAAAAACAAAAAACGCGAAAAAAGAAAACAAAACAAAAACAATATGACACTTTTAATGTGAGATCACTATAAGAAGATAATAACCTAAAAAAGTTGTATATATTACAAAATACAAATGTTTTTTTTTGTACACTACTCCATCAAGCTATGCTAATTTCATAATATTGTTTGCAATATTAAAAATGTATTACTATAATAATAATATAAAATTCGAAACGCAACAATATATAATACGATTGACGATTATCTGAATTAGTGCGTATTTGTGCGAATTCAATGGTTAAAGCTATTGTTGTGTGTCACTTAAGGTGGAAATTTTATACAAATCTGGCAAAAAATCATTCGCATTCATTTTGCATAGAAAATGAAAACAGATTAAGTTTAAGCGATAAATAGGAAGGCAATCAATATTTTAATCTATATATTTGTAGACACGGAAAATGAATGATATTTGTTCATGATCGCATACACTTTCAGATAAGATGAGGATTATGGGGTAATGTTAGTTAGTCATAAAATGATTTGATGAAAATTTCTTGGGTCTTTACGTAGTTAGATTTTTAGATTCCTGTCGAGGAATAAAAGTAAAGACGGACGGATAACGATTTAATGAAGACTTTCTTGAAAAAGTGCAGATGGATTAGAAATCCATAATCTTCCCAACTTCCGATCTTAGTTTTAAGTGAAAATTGTGACACGGTTTAGCTAAATTTGCTGATGCGTCTGATTCCATGACTCCACCTTCAAATAAACCAAGTACAAACACTATAGTCGGCCGTGGCCCAACGTTCAATACCCTTGATCACCTTACACTTAATCATATAACGCCTTTCGATAATAACGCGTTATATGGGAGGTGATCAAAATGGTGGTTCGCTTTGAATCATTTTTAATAGCGTCGCTTGGGCAAAAACAAGCCAGTGTAGCAAAACTGATCAAAATATCT
Organism: Glossina morsitans morsitans; assembly: GCA_001077435.1. NCBI lineage: Eukaryota > Metazoa > Arthropoda > Insecta > Diptera > Glossinidae > Glossina > Glossina morsitans. The sequence continues at coordinate 48,687 of CCAG010004953.1, forward strand.
TTAAATTCGTGGCTTGCGCTTTAAAGAAAAGAAGACGGACGGACAGAAAGTGGTTCTGATGGAATTGATTTAATAAAAAATAGGTATATTTCATATCCTCCTTAGATCTTCCGTTGCCAAGAAAATCGTGACACACTCCTTGAACACATAAAGAGACCTCTAAGCAAGCAAATTAATTTTGACTTAAAGTTGGAATTCAGTTCCAGGTGAATAAACACTTTTGAAGTAAATTTTGAATATATTTTGAATAACCATGCCCGCACATAACTATATATATATGAAGTTTGCCCGAGTTCATGATAAAAATATTTTGGGCTTGAATTTTAGGAGAAGGTGATGCTTATTTTCAAATTTGTTTTGGATTTTCGAGGCACTGGGCTGTTGGGCTCAAGAAAATGTAGGAAAGCCTCAGTTACATCTTCAACTAATATAAGTTAATTCAGCCACCTACACAAGAATGTGGATTTTGTGATGCACACTTTTGCTTATCATAAATGAAACGAAAACATTGCTATGTGTCTCGCCGTCGATGTCAAAGGCGATTCATATATACCTGTTACAAACAAAATAAAAAGACTTGATTCAAATTTTCGACGAAAAGAAGAGTACACTTGCACCAAGAATACGCTACGTGAACTTCACCGTTCTTATAGAAATACCTGATATATCAGATCAAGTAACGCGAGCACGCTTTTTAAAAAAATCTAAAGTGAATTTTAATAGTGATAGATGTGTCCTCTCGGTTGTCTGGGTAGGTGCCATTTGAAGACATACTTCGCTAGGGCCCTATTACGCCTATGCCTGTCGGAGAAATTGACGTATAATATTATTATATGTATACATATATACAAATATAGATTTTTAGCTTGTTTTTTATTTGTTTGTAGAATTTTTACGGGAACAAAAATAGGGGACTGAAACTAAAACACAAAGGTCCAAAATCAAGTCAAGTGTACCTCACGCTAACATGTTTAAATGTGTGTTGTAAACATTCTCCTGGCCGCAAAAACGAAACTATCGACTTCAAATTTGGCAGAAACATTGGAAGTTCTTGCACGGAGGTTGGTATTGAAAACGGGCCAAATCGGCCAAAGAATATGACTGCAGTATCATGTAAATTGAGAACACCGTTATTTCTTAAAAGGAACAGAAGATGATTTTTTGTCCTTTACTCATGAGCTACAAATATTGAAACGTGTATTCTATGGGCGATACCGTAATGCTTGTACAAAATTGGTAAAAATTGGCCACGCCTATCCAATGTTATAATGTGTCATAATTTCATTTTTCCAATATATTTATATAACGCGCAGAAGCAAGTTTCATTAAGCCCCTAAAGTATATACGTTCTTAACCAATTTCAAATTCGGAGTCCATGGCTATCAGTTCGTCTGTCCATCGGTCCGCCTGCGTAACTGTGTAATAACTGTGGTAAACCTTATTCCGTTCGCAAATATGAAGACATCGCTTACAATCTTGAAAAGGTATTTGCCAACGGCCCAAAGTTTTCAAAGAACATTCCTACAACGTCCATACGCCTACAATAGCGAGCTTTGTCTCTCTCTCTCTCTCTTGCGCGTTGCTTATAAACGACAATATATGCACAATGGAAGTTTTCACAACATTTTTCTACGAAAATAGGATAACGATGATGGGTATAAGAAATTCGATCACAACCGAATATAATTGTCTTACTTGTTTTGCCTGTTCTTGTTAATTTTCCACGATATTTTCAACGTTACGCGTGAAGATTCATAAGTAATACTCACTTTTATGTTTATAGTGGGTTTTCCATTTGCGAAAGAATGCCATGGCCAGTCAAAGTTCAGAAGACCAAAGCTAGCACATGTATAATATATCTTATATACTTATATATATATATATATATATATATATGTATATGTATTTGTGTGTGTGTGTATATATATATATATATATATATATATCTATGCTGCGAAACACTTTATATTGTTGAGTTTTCTCTCTCGATTCAGTTTGCTTGTGCTGAACGTTAGTAATATCGCATTAGTTAACAATCACTCTTGGAAAAGTTGTTTTTCTTTCCTTAATTAATTAAAAAAAAAAAAATAAATAAAATAAAAACCAAATGGCTTTAAAAATTTTTTATTGAATTTTCGACTCTGTTATTATTATTATTATTTTTATTTAAGCGATTAGGTAGAATACAAGTTTGCGTTTGGCCAACGTTGTTGATACTGATTGATACGACATTCGAGCAAATATTTTTTTATATTTAGTTTTACATTTTTTTTTGTTGTTTTTTTATTTTTATTTATATTTACTACGCAATTTATATCAGTTAGTGAAGATGTATTGAATTTATCAGGTTTTTTTTTTTTTCAATTTAAGTATTTTGAAAATTATTCTTAAAGAGTTTTATTAAAAATATAATTATAATATTTAATTATGCAGTTATTGATAGAGAACTTGTTTCTTCGGCTAAATTTCAATATCGAATGAATGCAAAGAAAATTATTTTAAAATACTAAATTAAACAGCGTTTTTGTCTGGAATCGCAAAATGAACACAACAAAAAACGTAGAGAGACTGCTTTTCGGAAAGTAAAGCGGAAAAAAAAAACAGAAAAAAAAAACAAACACTAATGCACTAACGACGACTGACTGACTGCATGCATAGGAAAATAATATGTAAAAATCCAAAATACACAGAAGTAATAATAAATAAAAACGTAAATTCACTTTAGCTTTAGCTTTCAAGCTGTGTTTTTCTTCTTTTTTCTTTCCTTTCTACTTATTGGGGGCTGAAGTTCAAATGATAAGCACATAATAGTGGAAACAGCCGCCGCAAAAGCCACAATAATAATACACAAACGGCGGCACTACCATCTCTTAAAACGAACGATGGCTCTTAGGAGGTCATCAGACTCAGAAATAATGATGAAATGTTTAAAAACTTATAGGGAGACGTTTGAAAAAAAAAAAAAGAAGAAAAATCTTAAACAAATTTTTTAATCTTGGGATTATTGTTGTGTAATCGAATTCGCATGAAAATGACAAAAAACAGCAACACGTACGATACCTGCTTATGACAATTTGAAATAAAGAAGAAAGCTGAGTCTACATGAAAATTAACACAAATTTTAGTTCACTTATTAGATGCATTGGAAATGTCTAAAATGACGTTTGACCAGTAAAATGACTATAGTGGGTCATGGTCCACCACTAATTATTCTACACCAGCCTAAAGTTATCTATCTAAGTATTTTCGAAATGAGACTTTATATGAGAAGTGGTTGAAAAAGTGGTCCGATCGGAATCATTTTCAAAAGTGCTCGTTGTTGGGCGAAAAAGTGCCAGTGTACCAAATTTCAACAAAATGCCACAAAAATTGAGGCCTGTAGGTTGAACAAAAGACAGCAGGATGGATAGACAACCGATCGGTATAAAAATATGTGGTTCTATCTCAAGTGCTTCTTTGTGTTGCATATATCCGCACAAACTTTGGACAAACAATTGTACCACAAATGGTGTAGGGTATAAAAATGAACTAGAAAATATTGTATGGATCAAGTGAAGTATATAGTCTCGATGTAAAGCAATTCAGAAAAACTATAACCTTTTTAAGTTTCTTAATAAGTCACTAATTTTACTTTCGTGCTACCCAGAGCGATTTTTTAGTTACGTTGATCAATAATTCCCGGAATTGACAGAAAATGCC
>CCAG010004957.1:0-17636 GCA_001077435.1 Glossina morsitans morsitans
ATTCATGTTGAGGATGATTTCTATTGTGGTTTTGGGCCTTTCCTTGATTTCTCAAATCAAGAATTGTAACACGATAAGGTAAATTTGTAATTTAAGCGAAATTGGATTGAAATCAATGTTGTCCGTCTATCTATCAGTCTGTTTTTATGATAAATTGATGATGTGGATGATGTGCACTGTACTGCTGCACTTTTCCCACTGAATAATTGGTAAGAAAGCAAACAGATTGTATAAAAATATTACGCATGAATACTACATACGGAACGTATGGTTACATTTAAGACATTTATTTCCATGGTGGCATCTATTCATACGTGGATAGGGGAAAGTTGACATAAGGAAATCTTCGATACCTTATAACCAAGATAAAAGTCACTTGATATCCAGAGCATTGACTGATAGGAAATATCGTATGAAAGAAATGTCATTCTTATAATAGGCTTTTTATGGTACACATGGAAGAGCAAGCGAATGGCTGCCTTGTCAAATGGGTAATTATTTGCACCAAACACTAATAAAGAAGATCATGCTCCGGGTCTAAAGATATGAGAATTTTATTGTATTGTGGTGACTTGCTTAAAAGGTTTCCTGGATTTTTGAAAAGGCGTTTTTGAAGAGGCGGAAGGATTTCTAAGAGTATTCAGTCTTTGCAATAATCAGGAATTATTCTCATCGCTCTTCGATAATACCAAACGCTTTTATTTCGTGTTTCAACCTCATTATGCTTATCCTCTCCAATTAGTGAATTTAATGTTTTTCTTGCTTTCCTCTAATGCCAAACCTCTCTTCACTTAATTATGTAACACATCTTTTCTTTCTTCGGAAATCGTGCACCGTTTCAATTAGTGAGCTAATGCCTTGATAATCTCGAACCTCTCTTCTTAGTAACCTAATTCTCTTTTTACACGATAGATACGTTCCCAAAAAATACGTGTAAAAAGAGAATTAGGTGTCAACAATATTAAAAAGTTCTTGTTAGAGTTCACTTAATTTATTTCGTGCTTACACATTTTAATTCATTAAATATTTTATAAAAAATAACTTCTACTTTGGAAAAAATATAAATCGTGTTTCTTTTGAGCTCGTGTTAAATCAAATTCGTGTAAAAAAAATTCGTGTAAAAGAGAATTGGGTGTATCCTTTATTTTTCAATGAACACAGACGTTCTAAGTGATTCAAGTCCTTTTCTTGCTTTAATAACTCTTGGTAGTTGGTTTAGAAATGTTCACAATGTCATATGAGAAGACTTTTACTTTTTAAAATGATTTTCATAAGTATGCCGGCTTTCCTTCCTTTCCTATTCGACACAAAGTGATCCCACATTCAGCGATATTCCGTTTGTAGTGAAACATGTAAATACTTGGATAGGGATTCCTTTTGATGAAGGAGAAGATTAATTTGTCGTGTTGAAAATTGCGTAAAACAAAAGTTGGCGATAAGTTGGTGACCAAAACCAACATCACAGTAAATTTATGAGTCAATCAGCTTTAATTTAGAAACAAATGAAATTTTCTAAGTAGAAGACAAGATCTGACAAATTGTATTCTGATAAAATTATTCCTTCAATTTTCATGCGATGATATTCCACCGTACCCTTAATATCTTATACTCGATAGAAGAAACTATAGAATTTGCATAAATGTTAAGAAGTTCTGGAGGGAAAATGTGAAAAGTTAACTTTAATGAACTTTGCATTGCACATAAATATATGCATGGAAATATATGCACATGTACCATATGTACATGTGTGTGTATTATGCTTCAATGCAAATTGTGGCGGGCATGTAAATAATCTTCCGCATGTTTATGGGGACTGAGTGTACTGCTCTTTTTCTCTGATTGTGGTGGTGAATCGTTTGTTGGCAGTTTTTATGCGATAACAAAAGCTTCTTTTGATATATTTAGGTTAAAATCTGTAACGAGATATTGTTCATAAGAAACAATGCCGCAGTAGTAAGCCAGCCAAGCCAGCCTACGTACAATATATTATTCCAAATGATTTTTTATTTCTATTTTTTGTTTGATTCTTCTTCTTTCACTTTAGGATTCAAGGAAGTGACCTGTAGTGTTGTTTTATTTTTGATTATTTTTTTTGTTGTTGTTGTTGTTTATATTAATACAAGCGCTTGAAATACGTCACACATTAACACTAGAAAGATCGATCGAATCTTTGTTTGTGCATGCTTACCACACGTCAGTCGATTTGATTGCGAGCAAACTCAAATCATAATTGGAAATTTTTATGGCAAAAAAAAAAAAAAAAACAAATCATATTCATGCTGATTCAATTTTGCCAGAAATAGTTCAACAAATATATAATAAAAGGGTAAAAGAAAACATTCAAACAAGTATAGATACTATAGCGGGCCACAATTAAATACCTGCGCGTATTACGACTTTTCAAAATAATGCGATAATATGGGAAGTGGTCAAAATGATGGTGCGATCCGTAATATTTTCAATAGCGTTGTTCGTCGTTTAGCTGGAACACGGCCACGCATCCAATTTTTCAAAATATCTCTAAAAAATTGTAGTCGTCTGTAGGTCGGATACACGAAAACAAGACGGCTTAAAACAAATTAGAAAGTTATCCTGACTGGATTGGTATAATAAATAAAAGGTGGGGCTGTAGCTTCTCGGTGCTGCACGCTTAATATACCCTTGTATTATAAATAGTGTTATATGGTATATAACAAGACGAACATTAGGAACTCAATTATTCAAACGGGGACCGTAAACGCGTCAGTGCATTTTTTATCGAAACATATCCACAAAATCGTAAATTTATGAGAAATGAAGAAAAAAAAAAACCAGGAAATTGCCAGCTGTTCAAGGCTGGTTGCTTCAAAATCGAACTTTTCGAGTAATTTCTGCGACTAGGATCGGTTCCACAAGGAAAGTGAATCAGACTGACTTAATTTGATAGGAATTAGATATATTTCATTATAGAAGAGTTATCGTATATAAAAAAAATTAAGTTTTAAAAAAAATAAAATTTTTCAATTACCACAAGCTCTAGAAGCTTTTTTTTTTTTTTTGCAAGTCAAATGGTTATGCTGGATAGCACTGGATAGCTCTCTTATTAACTTAGGGAGAACAAATTTGAATTTGAATGCGGGAGAAGGAAAAATATATATATAAAATCCTTTAAAAAAAAAAAAAAAAAAAAAAATAAAATATAAAAATAAAAAAATATTTTTGTGAAAATACCGCCGGTCCTAGATTTTTTTTTTGGTTGCAAATCAAATTGGTATACTGGGTGGCGCTGGTGTTAATATAGGGAGCATAAATTTGAATTTGAATGCGAGAGGAACACTGAAAATTGCATTAATTTGTCAACACAAACCCATTGCATGCGGCTTTACAACAAAAAAGCTTTACTCTGCGCTACAACAACGAAATCACTTTAACTTTTTGTTAATTGTCGATGAATTGAACATGAAAGTTACTATTGTTGATAACTTTAATCCGATCGGGCTGTTACTCATTTGAGGCTATTATACAACACGCTTCAGACCGATTGTCCCATTTGTTAATCCAAAGAATATAAGTCTGGTGCCTGGTACTAACGTTCCTGAACGGTTCATATAATATGTGGCCTAAGGTAACACACAAATCGTAGCTTTCGTAACGGTTTCTTTGCGTTGGAAAAGGTCATAACCTTTGCCGTTAATGGTTCTCCCGAACTGCATCATAGTTTTTTCTTTTGAGCTTTCATCATGGAAACTGTGCAATGCCCAAGCAAGAATATATTTCGCTAATATATTTTCGCTTTCGATATTTTTCTTCGGCATAGAAGATATTCAAAGTCTTTAAAGACTACACGGTGTGTAGTTAAGCGGGATAAACCTGCGTGGTTGCATAAAGCTTCAAGATAGTATTTTCCCAATTTGATCAATGCTCAGTTACAAAGGAAGGAAATGGAGACAGACAATCAAGCAAAAATTTTACACTCTTCAATACGCAAATATTTTCTAAGGCCATCGCAAAAGTTACTGTAAAAAAAAATATGGTTCCGATTAATTTCTAGTGTTAATAAAGTTATTGGTTTTTTAGATGATCGGTTCTAAAAATTTGCCCTAATGCTGCGTACATATGATATTGCCGGTCGGATAGTTTCCCTTTCAACTTGCAATAGAAATGATGTTTTCCCGCTTGAACTGAAAATTGTCTCTGAAATCATTAGTATAGTCCTGGCCCTCCGTATGATTGCTACAAAAATGCAATTGACATAAATTATTTGCTTTTTATAAAAATCGTCGTCAATCATAATAAATCTCCGCAACAACAATAAAAAAAAAAAGCACAAAACTTTTAATTTTGTCGCTTTGTTTCTCAAGGTTTCCTTGTTGGTCGCGTAATGGCCTGAAGCCCTCTGTTGATTATTTGTCTGATATGTTTCTCCATAAATCTCTCAATTACTTCATGAAATTTTTCTTTTCCCCAAAAATATTAATGTAAACATCCATGCATAGGAGGAGAGAACACTCGCACATAAAAAGAAAAACAGTTTCTTTCTGTTTTCATTGTTTTTTTTTTTTTTTTGTGTCTTTTTGCTGGTTGCTGCTTTAATGCAGTTGCTGTAGTTCTGTGAATTATTGCATATTAAACTGATTTACTTACTCAGTAACCTACTCTCTTGGTTACGTTGTAAAATGCTGTTGGCGCAGCATTCTAACTTTTCATTAAAACAAACTATTATTTTTTGATGGTAACACACATATATATATATACACGTACATACATACATATATACATGCATATATATATACATAAATACATGCATACATACATACATAATTGTTTTCTTTGGGATATTGTTTTAATGTCTTTTACAAAATTCATATTTCTATGTTGTGTTGTCATCTCTAGATAACAGAACCGACCGACTGTTCAACTTTGTTGTTGAATTTGTTTCCATGGTTTTGCGTCGTCATAACATTTCCAAGAAACTTCAAGTAAAAATCTTTTGCCTTTTGAAACCGACCGCTTGGCTTGGCGTTTGGTTTTTTGGATTAAGATTTTTGTAAAGGAAGAGTTTTTTTTTAATTTATTTTATGGTAAAGAAAATGCGATTGAATAAATGCTGTTAAGCGCTTACAGAATTACAAACTTGAAGTTTGGATGATTTGCTTGATTAGCTAGCTAGCTAGCTAGCTAGCTGGCTTTTCTGAATCGATTGCCAAAAGCCTGCATGACGTGTGTCTTTCAAATTTAATAAAGACTTGAGAAATGCTATAATATATTTTTTTGAAAAATTTGAGTGATGTATAAAATAATCGCAAGTCCCTTCTTTCTCTCTCTCCTTTTTTTTTTACATATATTTCTAGCATTGCTGAAGAAAAGAAAAAACTTGGCAACGAACAATATAAAGCCAAAAACTATCAATCAGCCTTGAAATTTTATTCAGATGCCATCTCATTATGTCCGGATTCGTCGACCTATTATGGGAATCGTGCGGCTACTTATATGATGATGTCCAATTATACGAATGCATTGAATGATGCACGTACTGCTGTTCGATTAGATCCGAATTTCGAGAAAGCTTACGTACGTATCGCCAAATGTTGTGTAGCAAAGGGTGACATTATTGGCATAGAACAAGCCATCAAAAAGATTGAAGAACTTGATCCCCAAAGCAATGCCGTAGAGGGTGAGAAACAAACGTTGCAGCAATTACGACAATTGGAACAAACCATACAAAACAATTATGATTCAAAATACTATCGCAATGTAGTGTATTATTTGGATGCTGCCATAAAATTAGCGCCGGCTTGTTATAGGTAAATGAATTTAATACAATTTAAGCTTTTTTTTTTCAAATTTTTATATTCATTTTCTAAACTATATATATATATATATATATATGTAGATATCGTCTGTTGAAGGCTGAATGCTTAGCCTTTTTAGGCCGTTGCGATGAAGCGGTTGACATTGCCATTAGTGTCATAAAATTGGATAGCACATCGGCGGATGCAATATACGTGCGCGGATTATGTTTTTATTATACGGATAATTTGGATAAGGGCATTAAACATTTCGAGCTGGCCTTACAGCTTGATCCCGATCATAGAAAGGCCAAAGAAATGCGCACTAAAAGTAAAACACTAAAGGATATGAAAGAGAAGGGCAACGTATTATTCAAATCGGGTCGTTATCGTGAAGCGCAGACTATTTACACTGATGCTTTAAAAATTGATGAGCTCAATAAAGAAATCAATTCGAAACTACTGTACAATCGTGCTTTGGTTAATTCAAAAATTGGCAACACACGTGATGCGATTGTCGATTGTACAAATGTGCTTGATATTAATGCTCAGTACTTGAAAGCTCTACTTTTACGTGCTCGCTGCCATAATGACATTGAGAAATATGAAGAGAGCGTTAGCGATTATGAGGCTGCATTGCAATTACAAAAGACTCCAGAAATAAAAAAACTTTTACGTGATGCTAAATTTGCTTTAAAGAAATCGAAACGTAAGGACTATTATAAAATATTGGGTATACCTAGAAATGCTAGCGATGATGAAATTAAGAAAGCCTATCGTAAAAAAGCTTTGGTCCATCATCCGGATCGTCATGCGAATAGTTCCTTAGACGAGCGCAAAGAACAAGAATTAAAATTTAAAGAAGTTGGCGAAGCCTATGCGATTTTATCAGATCCACGCAAAAAAGTGCGCTACGATAATGATCAAGATATTGAAGATCAAGAACAACGTAAGTGGTTAGCATTTGTTTATATTTATTCTGTATATATATATATGCTTTTTGGATATTTTTAAATGATTTTTTTTGCTTTTTTTATAATTCTTTTGCAGCTGACTTTGATCCAAATCAAATGTTCCGTCATTTTTTCCAGTTTAGTGGTGGTCCGAGTGGTGCTTCGTTTGGCTTTGAATTTTAACTGAAGTCTTTATGTAATTTCTGTAAAAAAACATGTCGTCGTTATCGTCGAAGTCAAATGCGGCACGCAAATCTTTATTTACACGATAATTATGAAAAGTTGAAAAGCAAAATATATAAATTGATCGAATATACCATAAATTAGAATAAAATAGAAAACATATTCCAAAAAATGCCACAAACAAAACACGACCCAGTTTAACAATAACGAAATTAAAACCAAAACATTTAAAAAAAACCCGCCTTCAATATAAATCCTTCCTAATTCTCCTTCTCCTACTCCTTCTCCTCCTATTCATCCTATTTTTTTCCTATTCTTGTCTATATATATATATATATATATATACATAATACACGAATAATGACTAGTTTTTATGAACTCGATGAAATCAAACTAAAACATTAATAAAACTCTAGTTCAATACTAACGTTATATGAATAACAATATAAAACGATTGAGAAATAAGCAAAAAAAAAGCAGAATAGAAGATACGATCAAAAAGTTGGTCGAGTTATCATTTACAACGATTTGCAATTTAACAACAGAACTCGACAGGAATGGGAAATGAGATGAACACAAGTGATTTATTTATATATTGCGCTCTTAAAGACGACGTGGTCTATCAACCATGTAAATAGATGGATCAAGCAAGTGGCTTCGTGTTTACTTTGGCGTTGACCAAGAAAAAGAAAAAAATTCTCTCAAACTTGAATTTACAACCAAACTTAGTACCATTAAAATTTTTATGTAACAATTCATCCTCTTTTTTTTTTTTACATTTAAGAACTTTTTGTACGTTGACTTTGCAAGTTTAGAATTTTTTTCTGAGCAAATTTTTTTTTTTTTTTTTCTTTTTATATATAAACTTTTTATTTTCCGTTTCCATTTAAAATTAAGTGTGTGCTTTTTTTGTACATAATTATTTTTGCTCATTCTTAATTCGTTGTATTAAACTTTTCCTTTTTTTTTTCAATAAATTTTTTAAAATTTTTGTTCCCAAAACGCATACAAAAAAAAAAAAATTATAAAAAAATATTTATTCGAACTGTAGTGGAGAAATTTGGAAAATTCTCCATTAAATTTTTTTGGTTTAATTGATAAACGTAAGGATATTACGAATCATCAAGTATATGGAGCAATTGCTTTAAAGAGAAAATGTTTTAAAAAATATATTTTTAACTATAGTAGTTTTAATTTTTTTAGTTTTATTTTTTAAATTCAATTTTTTTTTTATTATTATTTTTAACTGAGAAAAGCATTTGCAGTTATATTTTAATTTATTATAAACAATGGGTGAATAAAAACGAAATTATATACATAAATATATATATATATGTATATTCCCTACAAAGTCTTATTTTTCTTTTTAATAAAATACCGTAGAAATATAAAAATTCTTTATAACTGTCTTTGATTCAATGCAGACAAATTCCGTTATGTCTTGCGTCTTCTCAATTTTTAAAACAAAAATTTCCCTCTCGAATATTTCATATGAACGAATATATCGACAGATAACATATCGATAAATTCATATAAAGTAATGGAGAAATTCGATATCGACGTAATTGCCTAACTTGGCAGCACTTTGTTTAACCGGGAATTCTAATCGCGCACTAATCGCAAAATAAATAAAAGCATAGCTTTTAGTGAAGCGCAATATAAATAAAATCTTTAACAATTTCCGGTATATGTAAATTCTTTGTTGTTGTTGTTGTTGTCTTTAATAAATAAGCTACAAATTGCTTAAATAACTTTTAGTTTATTATCGCGATTGATTATGATCGTGTGCAATCTCGAAAGTGCAAGCTAGCTTTTGCTTTATAATGAAAATAACATACGCAGTGAGCGATAAAGTGTTCATAGCATTAGTGTGCAAGTGCAATTTTGAGAAAATCTCTTAGAGAAAAGTCAAACGTGAATCTTACAAATGATTATATGAGTTTGTTTGGACAAAGGTTATTGTCTCACATTATATAAATATATGGAATTTTATACTACTTGGAAAGGAAGAAGCACATATGATCAAAAATACGCATTTTTAATGTGCGTAAAAGTAAGTGTTACACTTTTCTTCTATAAGACAGTTTGCTAAAGTTTATTACTATCTATAACTCATTAAGCTAAAGGTAATTTTGCTTTGGATAGACTTTAGTTTATTCGTCGATTCTTCTGTTGTTATCTGTTATCTGTAAGTAAGAGCCTACAAGGAATATTCTTATCAGATGTGATAAAACTGTTTTCAAGGTCAACCAAGAAAGCTGCGTACATTGTTTATTCCCCTTGTGTCTGTTGTAGAATCCTTCGATGATGGTCATGAGTCGATTTAAATTTGTCCGTCCGTCCGTCCGTCGCGTATTACGACAGAGTGTGGATGGACAATATAGATAAGTGCTGTAAGGAAGAGTCTATAAGAAATATTCTTATAAAATGTGATGAAACTGCTTTTTAAAGATCCTCTAAAAACGAGCGGAAAAATGTAAAAATTGACGCAATCACACAATATTGCTTTCTGTGTTGCATTGAGTTAATTAGTGTATGTCAAAATTTGTGAAAAGTCTTCTATCCCCTTAAGTGATGGTCATAGCTTTGAGTTCCATCTGTCCATCAACTGTTTATTCAAAAATTTCCAAAATTTTTTATGCCATACACTCATTGACGTAGAGGAAATAAAAAATCTGATACGATGTAAGTTTGCGAATCGATTTAGCCGATAAAAATCGACTATTCATAAATTCTCCTGTTTTCTGTTGTAGAAATCTTAATGGGAAAGAGTATCAATTGCCAACTCGTGGGTTCATTTCTCAAGTACTGTAGAGTTTCCATAGAATCCATAGCTTTCGATGCTAGTGCATCTAAGAAAAGAAAGTGGAAAGGCAAGACAAATAAACTCTGTAAGTAGGAGCCTATAAGAAATATTGTTAAAAGATGTGATAAAGCGAATTTTTAAGATGAACTGCGCAAAAATGGCATAAACATTTGTACGATTACAAAATATTTTTTGTTTGTATTGTCATTGAATTAGTTGGTTGATGTTAAGTCATCTGTATCTTCATCCTGTCAATTCCAAAACATTTTGAAAATTCAAAAAATGCGTTTAAAATTTTTTCTTAGTTAGGAATGACATAGCGACTAAAAACGTCGACATTTGTTGGTGGACTGGTGGAAGAAAATCATTGTTGTGTTATCTTACATGCTTGGTGTAAAGATGAGAGATGATAATGATAATCCTTTCGTTACAAGGAAAACATGGGAAGTATATATGTTTACTTGGGATGGGGGATGTTTAAGACTCTTAATAGAGATCGTGTCTGCTATTTCTAGAAATAGTTCCATCGTCGTCGTTGGATAAGCATATGTTTTATTTTAAACAACCAACAATGGATGTGCTGCATCCGCATCCTTAGAATCAAGCATATATTTAACTTGGTCCTATGGCGTATTTTATAAAGGGAAAAATAGAATCTCCTCCCTTCCCGCGTTTGTTAGGTATAAGAATCATTTTAAACATATTTTTTTGTGCCTCTACAAGTGTATTTTTGTGAAATTTTTCTTGAATTTTTATCACACTCTTATATTCCTTCTAAGACACTCTCGATATATTTGTGCATAATGCAAACACAATGATCGCTCTCTCTCTCTCAGTTCGGAAGTTTTGTAAATGAAGAACCGAAGTCATATGATGTATTATCACGGAATCTTACGGGAGCAATTTTTGAATGTAATAAACTACGAAAATTTTATAGAAAATGTGGGAATTTCTTGGAGGTCATTAGAAAATTTTTGTAGCCTGGGGTACTGCTTGGTAGTTTGTAAGTCTTTCGGTAAACGCTTTCTTAAACTTTTTTCGCTAATTGTTAAGCGGATACGTGGACGAATCATAATTATTTCGAAATTTCATTTTGCACTATATATATATATGTATATATATATACATATATAAATAAATATATTTTATCTTGTGTTTGTGTGCTTGGTTTTTCAGCATATTGCATATGCAAAATGCGGACCGAGTAAAATAAGTTTCTGCTGATTTTTTTGGTAAAATTGCTCGAATATTATTCAAAAAAACAAAACGAAATATTTTTTTTAAACTATTGGATATTCATCGAGCATTTCATTCTCCCATTCCTTAAGCAAAATGTGTGATAATCGTGCAGAAAGCACAACTGGTTTTTTAAGGTTAATATTTTTGTTATAGTTCAAAGAATGGAAGACCTGCTGGAACAGACAGCAAGTTACCAAAAAAACAAAAGTAGTCTTTCCTAACAAGAGAGGGAAGGATACCGTCTGTCAGCTTAGTGCAGCTAACGTTTTCTAGACCGGACGTATTTGCTTATATTGAAAACTTAAGATATGACGATTTTTGTTTCAATTACATCAGTTATGTCAAAATTCTAGTAAACCAAAATTCTATTAACCCAGAACTCTATTAAAACAAAATTATATTAAACCAAAAATCTACCACATCTTATTGTGGTAAGACGCTCTTAAAGTAATTTTAATGGAATGGTAATTCTATAACACAAATAATTGATCAGTTCTTATCGAGAGTTTTATCCAGTGATGACTTCCATACCCACACCAAGGTGACGAAAATCATTGTTGGTCTTTGAACAAATTTTGGTTCAATTGATGTTCTCGCCGCAGTTAACCATATCGTAATAGTAAATTAAATAAATGTAAGCAAAAAAGTTGACTATTTGGGGTGTAACAGCGTTGGCGACGTCAATAGAAAATTCTTTTTCCCAACAAGTGATATCAAATCGGAGATAATTGCTGCCTCGTTCTCTTTTTAACATAAATTGAATCATCAGCAATTAACGAGATCGTATCAGATTGGTTCGCTGCCAAAGTTGTTACATAATGATTGATGGCTTAGAATAACTGAGATGGTTCGGTAGAATCCAAAGAGCTTCCAATAAAATGACCCAATCTGCCATATAATCGAATTAAATGATGAAATAAATGAAAGTAATGAGCAATGAAAAATAAAATAATGAAAGGCTGGTTTAAACACGTTAAAGGAACGAGGGATCGCATAACTGGAGTAAGCGGCATATATGCGTAACTTAGCATGCCTAAACTTGCCTAAGCCTTTGGACGCGATGGTTTTATTGAAAAGCTGCTCAGTTTATTAAATCCGTCTTTCGAAGAGCGATTACCTCTCGTTTGTAAACATTATGTTTTCCCCCAGTTTTGTGAATAGTCCAACAATTTTTGGAAATATTGTATTTTTCCGATAATCTTGCGTTATTACATATACTTAATGATTCGTTACTGCAACCTGGATATATATATATACTTTTCAATGGTTTTTCCATTCTTCTTGTAGGACATTTTTGAATCGGAAAATTGTGTGAAAACATAGATTTGGTATCGTTTTTTGGTATCGTTTATAAATATTTAAATTAAAGCTAATCAAAACGTTATAATCCGAATTTCAATACTCTACACCACTTTAACTAATGCAATTTTTCCCTTGCCTACGTTGTAAAGCGCCAGATGTCAGAGTTAATTGTTATGAAAAGACTTAGTTGCCGTGAGAACTCTTTTATGAAATGAAGTCTGAAAACGTGAGGAGGGCTTAGAATAAAATGCTATGTCACAAGCTTTGCTATTACGCAAAGGTTAATCTTCCATAAAAGCACTTATATGAGAAGAGATTCGAAAAATAGAGCAGCGCAGTCTAAATTTTAGCATAACATTAATGAAAGAATGTTCTAATTTTATCAATACTTTTCATTCTATACATATGCTAAAAGTATACGTTGTCCCGAAATTTACACAAGGTTTGAATTTACCGCCATTTGTGCGGTAACGTGTTGATAACTCAAAAAAAAAAGAAAAGAAAACACCTTTACAGCTAACGCTTTAAGTTTAGTAGAAATCGAGCACTACAAGAGAGGGAAAAGGTGTTTTCATTGCTGAACAACATATCTAAAATGATGTAACTTTGGCGGCCATAGTTCGCAAATTTCGTACAACATATAGTCGGAATATTGATTTAATTTCATCAACGAAAAGCGAAAGAGTAATTGACACCACTGGACTGTATTATTATGTGATTATTTGAAGTCAAAGATCTATCCCAACAAGGTCACAACAAAGTGTGCATTGAAGGAAGCGATTCAACGCTGCATCAACGAAATTCAATCACGTTTATACAAAATGGTCAGTGAAAATTTCGGCCAGCAAAACTGTGGAGACCATTTGCCTGATGTGTTATTCCACACATGATCCTATACTATGTAAACTATGATTCAATAAAAAAATTACTATTAAAAAAACTATATTTTCTATTTTATTCAAATCTTGGGGTACATTTTGGAGCACTTAACAGGTAATAGAATAATAGTATACAGGGACATTGTTATTAAGCATATTGTTGTTTACCACAAGAACAAGCCATCCTTAGGGACATCCCAAATTAAAGAAGTTAGGGTACACTTTGGAGCACCTAACAGGTAATAGAATAATATGCAAGGAGGTTGCCATTAAGCATATTGTTGATTACCAAAAGAACATGCCTTCCCTAGAGACATCCCAAATTAAAGGAGTTGGGGTACATTTTGAAGCACCTAACAGGTAATAGAATAATAGTATGCCAGGACATTATTAAGCACATTGTTTAGTGCTACAAAAACATGCCATCCTTAGGGACCTCCTAAATTAAAGGTAAAGGAGTACCACAAAAAAAAAAAATTATTTTAGAAAAATATTAAAGAACGGCAATACCGGCAGTACATTCTCGAAGACATCTCAAAATAAAGAAGCTCTCTAATCTGCGCCAATTTTAGAGCAAATTTGAATTTAACAAAAAATAAAATTGTTGAATCTGCAGGCGTGCAGGTAGGGAACTACGTAGGTTTTTATGAAAATATTGATCTTTGTGTGATTAGCAAATATTTGAATGAGAAAATCCACTTTTCTTTTATTAGTAATGCAAAATGTTTCAATTAACTTATCGAAGAAGTGTTTCACTGCAAATTCAAATGAAAGTTGTCCACGTTACGCTAAGAGTTGTTTTTAAAAGTCGTATTTCGAGACAAACTCTTTTTAACTTTTGACAAGTACAAAGACAATTGTGTTTTTTTTTAATTTGAAGACTGCCGTTCCAAGCTCAAACGCTAATTCTCGTTCTTTTTGCGCAACGGGTTTTTGCTACAACGTACTTGTTTTGTTCTTTTCTTATTACTACCAGAGACAAAATCTCACGCTTTACACTTTCAATGTTGCGAAATGATGGAAGAAACGATAAGAACATATATATATAAGTCTATAGGAGAATTCATAATAAATTGCAAAAGCTTTCTCCCAAACTTTGAAGTTCTCGGCAAAAGCATTGACAATTTTCGAATCCGTTTTTGGTCTCGTATGACTTTAACGAACATATTTTTTTCTTTTTAAATGCTTTCAAATAAATACTTTCCAAAGGCATCCGTTAATGTATTAGAGAATCGAGAAGTCAACAAGCAACACATTAGGTTGCATCTTCCTTGCAGGGACTCATTTGATATGGGTAGCCTTGTCGTGGCGCTTGGGAAAAACTTTGAAGTTTTCAAGGAAAAATTTTTTTTTTGGATAATGAATTTTTTTTTCACTTATTTTGGAAGGTCTAAAGCACACACTAAGCAAAAAATGTATATTGGTGGATCACTTAAGGGCTGCCTGTTTTGTAAATGGATAAGGTTTAAAGAATAAATTAATTTTTTTTTTTATAAAAAAATTTTTATTCCTTAATAGTTTCTCCAAATGTAACTAAGTTGATAATATCAAGTAAACTTTAACAGTCAAACCATCGGAATAATTCAGGTATACAGTTCTCCTCCATAGTTCTTGATTTATTTAGAGTAAATTTAATTTTTTCTTTTCTTTTTTTTTTTTCTCTCTTTTTCTAGTTTTCGTTTCTTTTTTCTTTACATTCACAATTTAATAATTTTTAACACTTAAAGTATATATATATATATATATATATATATATATATATATTTAGAGTATATATGTATACATAATTCATTTTTATAAAAAAAAAAAAAACTTAAAAACACTTAACATTTACAATATATGACGATAAGTAATATTATAAATATTTTTTATTGTTTTTTTGTTTTCGTTTTTGTTTTTCATATGCTTAACTTAAAACTAAATGTTTTTGAAACAATTAAATTCTAGTTGGTTTGTTTTTAACTTAAGTATTTTTTAAAAAAAATTTTTTTGTTTTTTTGTAATATTCGCTTACTTGCTATAATAATAATTTAGACTAATATATAATTTGAAATTATTAAAATAAATTTTAAAAAAATATATGTATATATATGTATAGATAGGCATTAAGTGTACATTTATTAAAAATATATATATATATATATTTTTTTTTTTTTCGTAATTAATTTTATTATATAAATTTTATTAGAATTATCTTAAGAAGAAAACAACTATGACTTGGCTATGTCTTGAGAACACAAACATCTTAAAAAAAAACAAAAAAAAAAAAAATGACTAAGTTTCGATTATTGAACTTTTTAGTAGTAATCTGTCGACTAATTGACTGACTGACTGACTGACTGATATTTTTATCAAGTTCATTTTTTTTTTTTTTAGAAACGTAACAAAAAAAGAAACATTCATAATTAAGCGAGGTACTTTAATTAATTTTTTTTGCTGTTGTTGTTGTTGTTGTTGGTAATTAATTAAGAAAGTAATGCATTTTATATATATATATATGTATAGGAGGCTTTCATTCGCTTCTTCTTTCTTTTTTATATCTATCATCGAAGGTTACGCTAAGTTCCGGCCGGTTCCGGTTTTAGCATTTCGCGGGAATACCCTTTTGAGTTAATTAACCGCCAAATCTTAACACGTTCGCAGATAATACAAATTTTAAGGACATTCAAAAATTGATAGATTAGCTGCAGCTATCCGCCCTCTAGGGTGGGAACAAACTCGATATCGAATTTCCGTGAACGCCCATCATTTTACGAGAATTGAGTTGACGTTACTCAGTAGCGTACGAGCCTTTGCCCGATATTGAATGCAAGACGTCATATTTTAGCCCGAAAGAAAAACCAACTATTGAGCTGCATGTTCAAAAGGAAAATAACGTAAAATATCGTTATGTAACCATACATGTGACAAAAATATAATATGTTGCAAGAAAATAATAAAATCAAATAATTATTTTCAACGCTTTTATCTGATGATGTCATAAAATTTGAAAAGGGATGTACAAAGGAACATGGAATCAAGGAAAACCTTGGTATGAACGACAAAAGGTGGAAATATAGAATTACGAGACACTAAGTAAGTACTTTGAAAATGTAATCTTCGGCCCCCGATTTGGTCGACATATAATCAGGCAGGGAGGAGGAATTGCAATTCAATTCAAAGGACAGATGAGTTCTTCAAGCAAATCCTCCTCATAGAACGACGATTGTTGAAAATGTCAGAAGGAAAATATAAAATAGGCAAAGGAGACGCTCAATAGATATTGAAATTATAAAAACCGAGTTAGCTATGAAGAAAAAAGTGCTCGCCAGTTTAAATAAATATTGACATAATCATTATTTTGTGTTATTTCTCATTTTTTCTCCGATTTCTTTTCCAAATTATTTCGTTTTCTTTCGATTTCTTTATTATACATGCACCGATGGTATCACAAATATTCCAACGAAGGAGAAGGCAATGACGGACAAGCCAAGCTTGATACGAAAACAATCGAATACCATCAGCTCAAAACGTGATTGTATCGCACGGTAGCCGGATAACGAGAACTGTAAAGGGCGCCTGTGCTTAAAGACAGTTTCTAATGTTAAATAACACGTTCGCGGGAAGAAAAAGTTTTACTGAGGTGTAAAAAATAACAATCGATTTATTGTAAAATTAGTTGTAATAACCGAAATCCGATTGAATATAACAAGATCATACTTTAATCGACATACATGCAACGAATGCTATAGCATTCACGACAAGTTTTTTCAATTGGGATGACGTGAGTGCTATAGCACTAATGTAAGAGAGAGAATACATGAGAAAAAGGAACATATCTGTTCTCGGGCTAGTGTACAGAAATCTACGAATTTAAAGGAATCATAGGTAAATTTGTAGGTAAATTTGTAAATACACAAAAGAAAAAATGAAATAATATAAGAAAATCCAAAAAAAATCAGGAATATAATGAGTTAATAAGTCCAACGCAATTGAATGAGAAATAATTGGTTTTGAAATTGACATGCTATAGCATTTATGTCATTTTACATCGCAATCAGAACGAATGCTATAGCATTTACATCCGCGAACGTGTTAATTGGTAAGAATGGAAGCTTTTGTCTTTTTTTATATGCACCATCATATATACATATAAATATATATATAATGTACATAAACTTTCGGTAATTTTCATCAGATCCTTATTACATTAAAACGATAGGAAAGATTGACATCATCCTTGAAAAGTGCTTTTCTTTCTTCGCCAGTCATTATTGGACAATGCCATCTTCACTGCACATGCATGGTAAGAGTTAAATTCTTATACCGTATAAAATAGAATACGAACCATTTAGGGGTCACTCTATGTTGTTCAAGCCGATGCCTCTTTTAGTTGGTGCGTAAGCTTTGCATGATAAATGTTTCTGAAAGGTATCATAGTTTACAGTTATTCCAAAGATTGCCCTTGGAATCGTAAATAACCTCTTCTTTTTTTTTTTTTTTTTTTTTTTTTTTTTTTTTTTTTTTT
>CCAG010004963.1:0-10095 GCA_001077435.1 Glossina morsitans morsitans
TCTTTATGTTACAATATATTGTGTGCAAAGTTGATAGAAAATACTAGCACTAAAGTGGAAAGTTACAATATTGGATGGCACTATTTTTCGCGACTTCCACCCACATAAAGGTTCTTAAAAAAAAAAGTCTTCCTATCACAACAAGGTCTAATTTGTAGTGTTTTACGATGGAAACTGGTCGAGAATGGCGGCTTAAAATATAAACTTCCTATAGTAAGTACTTGTTACCTTTCTATTTACAGTTTTCCATTAATAGTAACTTGTGGTATTTTAAAGCCGAAAAAAGAGGTGAAGAATAACAAGTCGTTTGGCGTTACCAAATTTGATTCAGGCATGAGATTCATTCTTATTTAAAGCATCCCCTACGAAGCACTGCATTAAGTGTTTTGTGCCTTTTTTTGTAATATCCACGTCCTATATACCTGACAAGCGTGGATTTCTAAATATTTATTGTTACCTGTTGGTTTATCCGTCTTCGCGCCACTCTCACCGCAATGCTTTCTTTCATTTCTAGTCCTGCGATGAGAAAGTAGTAAGAATACGTTATGGAGTTATGGATTATGAATTCCTTGTGCTGAACCAAATCAGTAACAAGGAATATTTAGACATGTGGCAATAATTCCCAGCTGAGAAAATACCTTTCGGCGAGTGCACTGGTTCCTTTTTTGATATGCGAACAATAACTCATTAAGCATTTCATTAAAGTTTTTTACGATACAAAAAGTTTTTATTTTTGTGATTTTTATTGTGCGGTTTTGTTGAGTAAAGAAGATGAAAAATGTTTATGAAATGCATTATTACGGTAAATGAGGCTTGGATCTACCCATGCTATTCGGAAACAACCAATCAATCGAGCGAATATCGTGCAAAAGGTGAACCAAATCCGAAAATTTTGCGCCAAAATCGTTCAAAAAAGTCAAGGTGAGAGAAAGCTACCAATTTGATCGATCAACATGACGTTGTGCAGTATGAATTCCTTCCTCTGGGCTTAACTGTTAACCAAGAATATTATTTGAATGTTATAAACGCAATGAAGCCGATGTAATTGATTTCCAAGGATAAATAACGATTTTTCATTTTGTTAACCGTCTCACTCTATTTTTCGGACACAGCAGTATATCCATGCAATGGTTTGAAATGGAGAGAAATACTTTCTAAAGACTTTTGTCAGATAAAACAAAAAATTTAACTGAGAGTAATTTAACAGAGGTAGTGTGTGTATGCGTGGGTTTCTTTCTTCGGAGCTTCGGTGAAAAAAGCCAAATTTCAAGGAGTGCACATATTTGGTGTAATGAACTTTTTCTCACATAAAGCGTCCTAAAGAGGATTAAGCAGTAAAAAAATGTTGTTCTTTAAAAAACTTACAAAGGCTTCGCACTTGTTCGTTGGTATAGTCGGCCCGTCGGAAAGTTTTCATCCTCTTTCAAATCTCAATTATACATCTAAAGTTTAAAAATGCTTATAGATTCTTGTGAGTCTGTGCAACAACTTTAGAAATCCGATGGTTTTCAAATATTATGGCCGAAAACAATATACGTACAGAAGTTTTCGCGTTCTATAGGGACTGGTCGAAAAAGTGGTCCGATACAAACCATTTTCAATAGCGTTCATTCTTCGATCAAAGCAGATCAGAGTACCAAATTTCATGAAAGTACCGCAAAAAGTGCGATCTTTAGCTTAAACACAAATTTACATGAACAGACACCAGACGGACAGACAGCCATAGGTCGATTCAGAATAATTTTCTGAATAATGATAGATGAGTCTACCTTAAGCCCATCTGCGTATTATGTGTCCGCACAAACTTGATATACCACAAGTGGTAGTGGGTATAACAACCTAATGCGTTGAAACTCAACTTGGTGCGTATAGAAAGACAGACATAGATAGAAATAATATGCAATCAGTTGAAATTATTATATTTGTTATGAATTTACTTTTCTTGTTAGACTTAAAAAGAGTAGTTGTGGGGGCGCGGGCTACAAATACACTTACATACACAAGTAAAAAAGTTAGCATCACTTTGTCCTCGTGAGTGTTAAGTATAAAAAATCAAAGAGAGTCCCACATATTTACATCTTACTTAATGATGTACATACGCCTACGCACACAGGTAGGTGTGCATTAAATCGAAGCTAAGTTGAAAAGAAATGCGAGTACATCTCCAAGCGGTGTGTATGAGTTTAATAGCTATCTTATTAGATTCGCGCTTCATACAAATGTAGAAATGTTAACAAATGTGTTTGCGTTCATATAGGATAACGCAATTGCAGAAACATTAGCGGCGACAATAACAATGACAACGCGTCATGCAATGATTCGTATTTTTTGCTTTTTTTTTTTTCATTGAAAAGTATATCAGAAATATAAACAGGTGAACAGGTCGATATGTGTAACAGCAGCCGTAAACATACATTGAAAAAAATAAAAGAAATAACAAAAAAGCAAAACAAAAAAAAAAAAAAGTAAAATAAAAAAATTGTACGTCCAACAGGCATATAACAACAATATTTTCATAACATGTTATTCTGTATGTTGACGACGGTTGCGTAGCTGATCACGGTAGAGATGGTGGTGGCATAAACACTACTACTGCTGCTATGTTAGCACAATAATGTGGATATGGATGTGTGTATATATTATAGTATGCACACTAGCGTTTTACGCTGCAGTGAACTGCATGTTGTGCATTGGGGCAAAAAAATAACAACAACATGCCTACATATTTACGTTTATATGCATGTACGTGCAAGCAGTAGCAAAACAACAGCAATGTAGTTACGGAAAGAGGTGATAAAGGCGATGGGAGACCTTTACGCGATTACGAGTGTGCACTAACAGTACGGCGCCAGATATACCAATAACATGTGTTTGCTTATGTATGCGCGCGTATGTGTATGTGTGTGTATGTGTGTGTATGTGCGCGTATTTGTAGGAAATCTACGTGTATGGGTGGCGTTCGTGTGCATGTGTGAAGGACACATACCAGTCTTTTTGGAAGCATAGACACACATGCGGAAAACGCGGGCTTATCGTTGACAATAAACTGCAAATATGTATGTTTGAATGAATTTCATTTTTTTTATTTTTTTCTTTCTTTCTTTCTTCTTCTTCTTCTTCTCTTATTTCGCTCAATGAAAAACAATTCAAACATATAACCGCATTCGCGCACAAATACAAGGCACATTCATACGTATGTGTACGTATGTACACATATAGGCATGCATATACGCCACCAATTCCATACAAATTCATAAATGTGTGTTAAAAACAAACAAAATAAAATTGTTTTTCTTTTTCTCTCCTTCTTTTATTTTTAAACTAGGAATGTAGAGTGTGAGAGCATTCGAGGTAATCTTGATAAAACAATAATAGCAACTAAAAAACTTAATTTGGGAGAGAAGAAGAAAAGCAAAAAAAAAAGTGCTTGTACACGATTACATAGAAAGTATATATTCACATTTAACGTGAAGTTGCTTTATAGAAATGATTGTGAAATTTTTTTTGTGCTGTTATTGTTTGTGACATCACACATATATACATCCAAACATACGCACGCACCGGCATACGTACGTGCAATCCAATCACTGACCTCGTTCAGTTTAGTTACTCTTCCTCTATATTTTAAAGTTGTTTGTCAACAATAAAATCATCATCCCCAACAACAGCAACAACAATAATATTACTGCCCGATGATGTATAGTACGCAGTCTCGCCTCATCATTTTGTCTCTGTCTCACTTTACAGTTTATTACTTATGTGTTTATTATTTGTTTCTTTATTTGTTTAATGATATTTTGATAAATTTCCTCATACGCATTCTCTCGCTACGTATATCGCACTTTTATTTTAACAAATAAGCTTATTTCTCTTCTTCTTTCGTTCGTCCTCAGACCACCCACCCCTTATCATCTTGTACATTATATTGTATGGATGGATTTGCATGCCATTCTCGACTCTCAACCTTCATGTAAGGCCTTAAAAAACAAACTACGAGAAAATAATGTCTGATTTAAATAGAAAATCAAGCAAAGAAACAAAAACATTGTCTGTCTATCTGTCCGTCTGCCCTTCAGATATAATTCATCAGCTCACGCTCTTTCATTCACACTCGTTGCATTTTTGATTGTTCGTCGAATCGCTTGGATATGTTATTTTAACGAAATCTTTTAATTAAGCAATTAAAACGAAAGCATTACCAAAGAAACAAAGTTTAAGTAAGTCTATCCTTTGGTAACGGTTACTATCACCTGCTGAGTAGGAAATGTGGAAAACATTGCAGGATTAGAAAAATCACAAAATAACTGTTGTTCAAAGTAGAGCGAAGCATTTGATATTCACAATCTTGCATTTGTTTTTGTTAGTTTTTTCTGGAGCACTACTTGCTACCGCGACCGCGGTACCGCGTGGACCAATTTGATTTTTTTTAAACTTTTGATCTTCAAAACAAGTGAAAACTTTATAGCGGGACGCGGTCCCTCATCAAATGCGCAACGTCACGCTACAGTTATTTGTATAAAGACTTTTCACAATAAGGCTTTGTATGGGAAGTGATTGAAAAAGTGGTCCGATCTGAACCATTTTCAATAGCGTTCGTTCTTGGTCCAAAATATGACGGTTTGCCAAATTTCATTCAAACATTTCAAAAATTACGGTCTGTAGGTTAAACGCAAGAAAGCAAGACAGACGGACAGACAAGCTTAAATCGATTCAAAAAGCTTTTTTTTTGATATGATCAAAGATTCATTCGCGTAACATGGTGGCGGTCGGAAGGAAAGGGGAGAAAGAGAAAGAAAGAAAGAAATAGGAAGGCAGTGATCGCGGCGTAGTGGGTGTTAATGTGGGTGATAAATGTTATGCCTTTACCGACTAAGCATTCACCATAGCTATAACGAAAATAAACTGTACCTACGCCAATACTCATGAAAAGTGATTTCGAAGCGATCGGTAGACCAAATTTGGGTATCTGTTAACTCCCTCCGGGTGTTATATTGTAAAGTAAAACGTCTTTTTGCGATTTTATGTTCTTATTCGACTTCTTTTGAAATAAAGTTCGTACACAAGTTCGCTCGAATTTTGATTTTTAGGTTAGTCTCAGTTTTACTTACAATTCTTTGCAAATATATTAACAAATTATCTTCATGTGTTTTAAATTTGCAACGCTTTAATTTGCTTTCATATTATGACTCGATTCGATAACGATTTTGAATCGATTTAAGCTTTTGTGTCTGTCCGTCCATGTGTTGTTGTGTTCAATCCATTCATCACAATTTTTGAGATATTTTCAAAAAATTTGTTGCACTGTCGTGCATTGGTCCAAGCACGAACACAATTGAAAATGATTCGGATTGAACCAAGTGTTCGACCGCTCTCAACATAAGGTCCAACTTAAGCGCTGCTGTATGGGCTAGAATTGAAGCTGCTGATAGCATAATATACTCAAATCTACCCGCGAACACTTTCAATAGAACAAATCTGAAGATCAAATATAAGAACATGGTAGTACGCTTCAGGTTCTACTTATTAAAATTTTCTGTCCTTTCATCAAGCTATCGGCATGGTTGTCTGTCGCCTGCCGCTGGAATATATATGTACATATTGGGGACAGAATTCTAATGATTGCGGATCCAGTTTAACAACTAAGGGCCCCTCTCCTAGATGAAAAGCATTACGAGATAAAAGTTCGTAATTCGAAGCCATTCTCCTTTCCCGATTATCTTAAACTGAGCCTGCTTATCTACCTCTACTACCTTGTTTTAACCCATCAGCTAAACGATGTTTTACTGTTCGTGTTGCTAGACATTGCAATGCGTTGTCACTGAGATTGAAATCCTTCGATGATTCCTTGAATATGTGATCGCACTGCTTAACTTATAATTTATATTATGTTGATGGTAAGAATTGGTGTTTATGGAGTTTGCTGATGAAGAAGATTACATATGCAGCCATTAAGCTGACTTGCACACCCATTTATGTTGTAATTTCGTTTTGCACACGCAATGTGTATACCTGTAATCAGGTCATAGTCAAATGAAATGAATTTTGTTAGGTATATGTAGGGTGCTTATCGTCGTGTGTAACACAGAAAAGGGCTCTTTACGAATCGGCTTTGCATTCTTAGTTTTTTAAACGCCTCTAAAGTAATCAACAAAAGAAGCGTTTTAAAGCGCGATAAATTTAATTAATAACATAAACTGTCAGTACGTCAGTACGAATAAGTGAGCGAAGAAATAAATATTCAATAGAAGAATAAAAGTAA
Source organism: Glossina morsitans morsitans (assembly GCA_001077435.1). Classification (NCBI taxonomy): domain Eukaryota; kingdom Metazoa; phylum Arthropoda; class Insecta; order Diptera; family Glossinidae; genus Glossina; species Glossina morsitans. The sequence goes on from CCAG010004963.1 coordinate 6,260, forward strand.
CTACAACAACAAGTATAACGGTAAAGATGATAGTGACCAGCAGGTCTAATGAATCATAGGTAACAACTATTTTTATAGATATTTGCGCACGTCAAAGTGAAGTTAACTTAAATTTTGAAAAATTTGTTACAAAAATTTGCGAAATTGAAAACTTTTTTCGTTTTTTTAAAGAGATTTGCCAAAGAAAAAGTCTACACATTGTATATTATCTGTTGATTCGTCTTAGTATTGCATACGAAGAAACTCTTTTTGTCTCTCTTAGTTAGTCGTATACGTAAACAAACATAGCTATAGCTATATGCATAAATAATATCGTATGTCTTATACACGTTATCAGTAATTATTTCTTTTTGTGTTTTTTTTTTTTTTATTTCCATTTATTCTTGTTGTTTTTACTAAGAGTTCAATTTTCAAGTTCTTAACATACCATGAGAATTTCGTGCGCATCGCATACTTCCCCTTTTCGCAAATAATTTCTACACATTGATAATAGTGAACTTAACAGAATTGAATTTTAAAAACTTATACTCACCGCGCCAAAATATTTCATCTCTTTACTTTTCATGCGGCGATGATGCGATGTTGTTGGCACTGTTGACGCTGCAGCAGCACTCGGTGATTCGTAGCTAGCTGCAGCTAAACCATTCAAGGCAGCAGCTGCGGCAACTGCTGCCGCATTGTGATGACCATTCGTTGTGATGCTGCTATTGTGCGGTGTGCTGCCACAATTGCTGTTACTGCTACCACAATTATTTATTATTGCAATGCCACCGCTACTACCACTACTACTGTTTCCAACACTTACGCCATGTGCATTGTTTGAACCACTTATTGAGCCTACCGAACTGCCACCGCCGGCTTCCATAAAATCAAATCTTTTAAATGCATACCATTTAGAGGGATTCGGTTGTATGCCCTGATATAATTTGACTAACATTTTATGCTTTTCCCGACGATACTGTGTCAATAGTACATTCATTTTACGTTCGACCTCAGCCTTGCTGCAGCCGAAACGTTCAGCTATTTCCGACCATGCGCGAAAGCGACACAATTTATCTTTGTACTTGGGATCAGCACGATTCCACAGTTCTGTATGCGAGCGATACTGTTCGATTAATTCGAGAGCATCATCGTTGGTCCATTCCATGATTTTTGCATGCATCAGATTACTGCGTAAAATGGCCGGATTGAAATTCATTGAATATTTTAACAATAATCGAACGCGTGAATAACCGAACAGGTGGACACATAAACATGAATATAAATGGATGAGGGAATTCCGTTTCCTTTTCCGATATGAATTAAACGATATGCTGATTATAAATTTATTTATTTATCGCTATGTGACTTTATTTTTATTTACTTTTTTTTTTTTTTCATTAGCTTTTATCTCTTTTCCGATACAAGTCTTTTTTTTTGTCTTTATATATATTTATATATATATATATATATGTATATATATATATGTAATTGTAAAAGGTGATTTTGGTAAAATTGGTTAAATTTGGTATCAAGGAATGTTTTCAGAAATGCTGAATATTCTCATTAATGCCTGCAGCATATTGTTGTTGTTGATTTTACAGGTAGATGTCTTTTTGCTGGTGGATTTTTGGTTTTTAAAAAGGAACTAATCATTGAATAAATCTGCTTTTCTTTTCTTCTCTATTGTATATAATTAAAAAAAAATATATATTTTTTTTATTTTGCTTTTTATTTTCTTTCGCGTTGCAATTCTTCCGAGAGTTTTCTATCTCATTCACTTTTATTTCTGTAAACGAAATTAATTTGTAAATTGATTTTGAACGAGAAAGTGTTAATACTTTGGGTAAAAAACTAAGGAGAAAAGATATATGCATGCTTTGAATATCTTTAATATCTGACAGAAGTTCCATGTCATTCATGTTTGTGAGTTTATGTTAAGTTGAAGTGTATTCCCCTTGGTATTGCCTTCAAAGCAAAACCAACATATTCGAATTGAAGGCAAATAGTTATCGTGAAGCGGTTTCTTTAATTGTGGAAACGAAAGTATTCACTCGCAGCCATATCATATATATACACTCTTAAGCTCGATTTTTTTTTTTTTTTGGAAAATAATTAAAAAATTATTCAATTATTTTGGAAATCAAATGTTAAAATAAAAAGAACAAGTGCAAAAACGTTTTTTAGAATCCAATCGTATCTACAATATCTCTTATCATCTACAAGATCCTCGATTTGTTTGATCGACATTAATGATCCCAACAAATATAATTCTTCTTCTAGAATTGTTTCTGCACAATTTTGAAAGCCTTTGCATCCACCACTTTGTTTTTATCTAAGTGTTTCATTACCAGTACACTTTTTCCCCATTCTCAATGCACCCAAACCAGGAATTCTATTTTTATGCCCTACGCCACTTGTTGTGCAAGGGTGTATAAAATTTATGCGGATGTATGTAGCAATCAGAAGGACTTGAAATATACCCAAGTTTTACTACACCGATCGATTCAGAACATGATGCTGAATCGCTAAGTTTGTCTGTCCGTCTTCTTTTATTGTGTTCAACCTAAAGGACGTAACTTTGATGAATTCGGTAAAAAGACGAACCCTATTGAAAATGGTTTGGATCGGACTACTTTCTCGGCCACGCCTTATTTTGAAAAGTCGTTACATAGAAAACTGTAGGGTCCTGTAGGGCATTTAATGTTGCGCTGTGGTAGACTGCAATATTTTTACTTTACAAATTCTTTACTCAATAATTTGATTAATTTTTAAAAATTTGCTGACTGGAATTTACGATTATTACAAAAAACGCCCTAATATGTTCCTACCCGATTGACGGACAGCATCTGTCATCAGTTAATAATAATAAAAAAAAAAAGAAGAAAATTGTTTTGCTCGCATTGGTATTCGAAGCATTTGTATTCTTTTTTAGATAAAAAAATTTCTCTTTCTTTTTCAACATGCAGTTAATTTATCGTTATCCGAAATTAACTCGTTGGAATGCCATTGTACCTTTATTTCTACCTTACCGGTGAATCTTTCGAGTCTATTAGTAACATGACCGGAGGTAGGCGATGAGCTAACACGTAAACCGGGTTTGAAGTTTTAGTTTGAGGATTGCCTTATGACCTACGAACTACTGCGATGTAATTATGTAATAAATTCTTTATTTCCATCAGAGATTGACAATAATTTTCCTAGAATCTGAAGCATAATCCTCAAAAAAACTAATTGCAAAGTATGTCTCTAAACATTCTAACGGGATTGAACAAGCAATTATTACCGGAATAGCTATTAAATTGTCATTTGGTGACTTTATTCGGCCTGTTACTAAGAATATATGAAATGCGAAAATGGGCATAGAAAGGTAAGTCTTGTCATTGTAATGGAATGTAAGGGATGAAAATAGATAAAGTTATTGATCAAGAGAAATATGAAATATTCACTTTATCGCGTCTCTTTTAACAATGGGAGCTTTGTTCGATCGGTATCCTTTTTCGTATAAAAATATTGAAATGCATTTATTTAGGTTGCATTTATACGCATTTCAGTTAACAACAAATTCATCAAGTGTTTCTATTTTCATTTTTGTGTCTTTGACAATTTCGAGAAAAAATGAAAGATGGACATACGGACAGACATTGCTAAATTCACTTAAAATATAATAATGATCATGAATACATATCTTTCATGAAAATTCGGAGGCATGCTTCTTGGCTTAAATGATTATCAACTGTATTACACGTGGGAAACTCAGTGAGTAATTTTTCTTCTATTATTCATGGTTTTTTGATTTTTTTGTTTGCTATGACTACTTAAAATTTAGGTTATTGGTCTTTCAGTTGCAAGCACCG
>CCAG010004966.1:0-26093 GCA_001077435.1 Glossina morsitans morsitans
CACGTGGTCTTTAACACTTCATTTTTCGTTTCACGTTCTTATAGTCAAACTATCCCTCACACGTCGCACAGATATTACTAGTTACACTTCTAGGATCACGTCTGTCCGCTCGGTCTGATCCTCACTACTGTGGACTTGCTTTTATTAGGTACTGCTTCAGATATTTATTAAAAGACTCTAAACTCGACGGCATCACTGAGTCTTTTCAGCCTTTAGATCGATGAAGAGGAAGGAAAACAGGAACGATACTTTTCTGCTTCTTGTTATTCGGATCCGTGCTGCCGATTAACCGTAATAATAGCCCTTTGACTTCTTACAGGTAGCTTACTATACGTAAATATTCTGCGAGGGCTTTTGCCCATTTCCTAGTGCCGGGATATGTGCAGCGGCACCTTGCTCTGACTCACAAGAACTGTGTGATTACTTTTTTCATTTAGTTTACTTCATTTTCAGTTCATTCATTATTTGCAATCAAAAGCCAAGTTTAAATTACGTCTTATTCCTCCCTGCTCTCTTGTTAAATTCACTCAAAACACATTCGTTTCTTCTTTTAAATTTCACAAGGGCGCGAGTTGCGACCTTAGCTTGTCACTAGAAACCCGACTGCCTTATTTCGCGGTTTGCTCTCGACTCTCTTCTGACTCTCTCACCTACTCGACTGGACGGGTCTGTCCCGTGACACGGACAATTTGAAGCCAACTGTTTTATGACTCCTGTTTCTGACGGGGGTTTCCTTATCTCCCGTCGCCCTCGCCTAGTACTTCACTTAATCCTATTCTCATTTATTAACCTAACTTAGCCTAGCACACCCCCCTCAGAGACGAAGAACCTATGAGGGTAAAACTAGGGACGACTTCGGCTCCTCACAATACATATAAAATCTTATAAATAAGGGTGAGAGCAAAATGGCTTTGCGATCTTGATTGATCTTCTCATCTCCAATACAACAAAATGAAAATCTACTTACCTTATTTTCTCATCGTCTTGAAAGGTGAAGTAAAATAGAGCGCATGGCCGTTTGAGCTCTCCAATAATTTAAAACAAATTTTCTTATGGAACAATAAAAGAAATGCAAAGGATTTTTTATATATTGAGTAATTTGGAAAGTAATTTCGTTTTTTGTTTGGCCAAAACAAAACTCAAGATTTGTTTAGAGTGTATAAATACTTTATCCAGAACTGTAGAAGAAAAGAAAAGTAAATTATTATATTCGCCTAAGTGGCCGTGTGGGCAAAGGGTCTCGACTCTCAACTCAATAATTGTGGATTCAAATCTTAAGTTGAGTACAGTTTTCATTGAAGACGATAGCCTTAGATGCTTAGATGCCCTTTAAAAGTAAGAGTTTTAGAATTTATGTCTTCGGCAAAATAAATTATGATAATAATAATAATAATAGTAATAATAAATTATTATTATTTATTTTTTATGCAAAAAAAAAAAAAAAATTACCTACGTTACTGCTGCAAATGTTGTTGTTTTTCATTTTTATTGTTCGCGGACCTCTTGCATATTTCCTCATCATATGAGTGGAAAGGTCAAGTGAAAAGAACAGAAAAACATATAATTTAAGCAAACACAACATTTGTCACGAGCACGAGCACGATGAGCCACATACATGAGTGCATAGATATCATAACAAAACCAGCATCAGCAACAATAGTGAAAACCCAAAAAAAAAAAAAAAAAAATATAGAGAAAAATCTGTCACTGAAAGAATGCAAAATGTACAACAAAACGAACATAAAACAAACGCAAAAAATTCTTAGGGCAGCAACATCAACAGCAGCAGGAGCAGCAGCAGCAGCATCAGTCACATTAGCAGTCATAGCAACAAAAATGATGAAATTTTAAAGCACAACAAGTAGTAACAATCCTCATCATCAGTCATAGAAAATATTAATGACCCAGAAAATGTGCCCAATAGGAAATGAAAAAGAATGAAAAAATCCTTAAATTCGAAAATAATTCCATCAGTCCTTCTTTCAGTTTTCATGTTAATTTACTATTGGGTTTTCTTCTTTTTTGATTTTTTTTTGTGTTACTGTGTGTGCGTGTGTATGTGCTCTGCGTTATTCAACCCATTCAACATTATTAGAGTAAACATCAGCTTCAATGCACAAAAGCAAACGATAATGAAAGTAGACAAGAAAAAAAGAAAAATAACAAAAATATTAATAATAATAAATAAAAAATGAAAAAAAACACAACAACAACAACAACAACAACAACAACAAAAACAAAAAACAAGATATATGTTAACTGAAAGTAAAACATGGTTTTTTCTTTCACTTAGATTATGATGCAATTTTCTTAACTTTTTATTCGCTGACTCGTTCGAACTTTAAGTAGCTGTAGCTGTGTTAGCCTCATATTTGCATTGTGGACTAAACTTTCTCGTAAGCCAAACTAAAAATTGCCCATTTTGACCTTAAAAGGAAAGCAGCGCTACATTATATATGTATGAGTAAAGCAAAAGTAAAAAGTAAACTTTTTATAAAGAAACAACAAAAACAGCAGCAACAACAATGACAACTGCAGTCAAACATAGTAAAAAGTTGTAAGTATGCCACTTATGAAGGTAAGCAAAAAAAAAACAAGAAAAAAGAAAACAGAAGAAGAAAAACAACAAGAAATAAAGAAATGTTCTCAAGAAGAAAGCAAAAAATATTTACATGCGGAACCACAATGCGCGCGATATGACATGAAAAGGCTGCAATTTATAACTTTCCTCAGCGAATTTGTTTGTTTGGTGGATGGTGTAAATTTTTTCCGGTTTTTCTTTTTTTGCTTTTTATAATATAAGGTCTTGTGGAAAATATTCCAACATTAACTATATTAATACTGTGTTAACTGTGTTTGAAGAAGTATTGATGATCTCTCATCTTGCTTGTCGGTTCGCTTATTAACTGTGATGCACTTGAAGTTTTAGAAACACAAATAGAATACATTTTACTATATTTGGAAAATGAATTAAAGAAATCGAGGCATCGCAAAGACAAGTAATTAAGAAACGCGACTATCAAGCGCGGTATACCCGGGGACGCAGGGGTTTACAGTTCTTGTTATCGATACGGAAGGCAAAAAAGACCGCATTTCGAGTTGACGATGCTACTCGATTGCTTTCGTATCGAGTTTAGCTGTTCGTTCCTTTTTTTATAGCAGAATATTTGTGTGTGTGGTGTGTGTATAGTAAGACAAGACAAATAAGAAAATTATCTTTGCCCGTTACCGAGTTTTCTGGACGCTTTATACTGATCCCAAAAAAAACGAAAAGAACTCATTTTTCGTGTTCAAACATATTGGGTGGGCGTGGTTGCTTTTTCTATTTTTGTAGAATAAACGTGCAAACTTAAATGGTGTAAGTGGTGTAAGTACTCTATGAGTAGCAAGCAAAAAACGGGGAAGCAAAGGTATGTATAGTTTTTGTTACACAAACGTGTGGGAATTGTAGGCGTGTTCTTTGGGCATCTTTAAATTCTTCAAGTTTGTAATTGGTATCTTAATTTTTGCGAACGGGAGAATGTTTACCACAGATACCGCAAGTTTGAGATGGGCAGATGGACAGATGAATGAACGGACATTTGAAACTAACCAAGAATTTATATACTTTATGTTGTTTTTTAAGGGTGCTTCTGCGCGTTGTAACGGTATTCGAAAAAAAATTATATCGTACTGTAGGCATGTCCTTTTCAATATCAATCTGCCTGCAAGAACTTTCAATGGCTGTGCCGAATTTGATAGCTTCATTTTTGCGGCCAGGAGATTCTTCACAAAAGATATTACACAGACGGACAGACGGACATGCTTAAATCGATTTGAAATTTTATGCTGATCAAGAATATACATACATTGCGGGTTTTCTGCTGCTTCCTTCTGGGCGTTGCAGACAAAGAGAGGGATGGACGAACGTGCGTAGATGGATACATAGTTTCATATCGATCCAAAATATATATACATGAGCCGGATATCATCATATTCGCGACTAGGATGGCATTTACCACAGGCAAGTTACGCGAGTAGAGGATCTGGTAGACGTAGAGACGGATGGACTAAACTTGCCTAAATGGATCCAGAAATCCGTATCGATCTAAAATATATATATGTATATGTATATGTATATGTATTATAGGATATCTGAAGTTTCTTTTAAGAAGTTTGCAAACATTTTGCAAACATACAACTTTAATATTATAAAACAATGGGTGGCCTACATTTTTCTGATACTGATGGACCAGCTATATAATACATGTGCAAATTTCTTTGCTTGCCTATATTGCAGTTTAAAAGTAACACGAGCCAAACCACCACTCAAGTATGGCAGTTGAGTGAAAATCCACGAATACTTGCAATGCATTTCGCTTTCTTAGATAATCGCTTTCACGCTGCTTTAGTTTAGTGATATATACGCTGTAGGTTATCTAATAAATTGGAAATGACACTGCATTAGTCTGGTTAATGGAAACAGAATTCCTTTTGAAAAGCACGCAAGATAATTAACGTACGCTTGGTCAACAAGAGCATGCATTTCTTTTTTTGGTGTCATCTATGTGTGATGTGCAAGCTTGTGCTGTTTTTTTTTTTTTTTTTTGTACTCACTTAGACTAATGACGACAAATAAGCAGCAATAAGTGTCAGGTATTTTCAGCGAATTTTTAATCAATTTTTGTGCCAAACAAACATCTTCCACCGTATAATTATCGAAATTAGGCGATACTGGTTTTTATGTGCGATTTCACGCAAGTACGTGATGTAGATGTACTTGAAAATCTTTACGAATTTGTTTTAACAAAAGCACCCAACTGCTTACAGTTAAGTTCACTTGCAAGCAAAACATACATTAAAAAAATATATATATATATATATATATATATGTACACAAAATGACTTGACTCAAGTCTACACAGACGTAAGTTCGCGAACTTAATGCAGAAAGGTGTAATGTGCTGCGTTGGGAGCATGAAGTCAGGGGTAATCTTTTCAAATTTATTTACAAAAGATCAACCAATCCATTGAGACAAGTTTTTTGCAACCTATTCGTAGAAGAACTTAAAAAGCTTTTTAAATTGTTATTTAGCTAGAAAAACCATTGGTCTAGACTCCACCTTTAAATACTCAACACCACTTTCCTAACACACTTATTCGTATGTGCGACTTTTCAAAATAAGGCATTGTATGGGGGTGAGGTCAAAAAAGTGATCCGATCCAAACCATTTTCAATAACGTTCATCCTTTTGCCAAAATACTTCGGAGTATCGAATGTCAAGAATATATCTTAAAACGAGCTAGCTGTAGGTCGCAAGAATGCAGGATAGACAGACGACTAGACAATTTCAGATCGATGGAGAATGTGATTCTGTATCGATAGGTATAATAAAAGGTGAGTGTTATGTACATCCCTGCAACACAAGTAGTGTGGGTTATAAATCTATGATCTCCTTGTTCGCGTTTCTAAAGATCGCAGTTTTCTGCCTAAAAAAAAAGTCCGAAGTTTTATTGTAATAATCTTAATAACGTCTACTACTTAAATAGGAAACGAACAATGTTATCGAAGAGAGTCTACTACGGAATCTTTAATTTTGCTACCAAACTTTGCTCATTATTTGTGCCAAGCTATTGATACGCTTCCATGCTCTACCTGTAAAGCTTTATGATTACAGTTTATAGGCGTACACATGTTTTGATGCGCACAAGCATTTTTTTTTATTTTTTGTCTCTTTCAGTTTTTATTTTTTATTTATATATGTTAAATATCAAATTTTTTTTTTTCTATATTAATTTAGTTTAAATTACTTACAGTACAAGCTTTACATTTTAAATCTTAAATTATTGTATATCTGCCTAATGACAATTGTAGCTGAGTCTTGTATGTATATACAAATAAATAAACAAATAAAATAAATAAATTATTTAAGAAGTAGTGAAAAGCGCAACAAATTTTTTGGAATATTGATCACCGACTGATGAGAGGTGTATTCATTTTATCAAAATGTTTACAACGCCCAGAAGGAAGCTTCAGAGACCCTAAAAATTAAATCCGGAATTGATTTAAGCATGTCCGTCTATCCGTCTTTATAATATATGTTGTAAGTCTCCGCAAAAAGAAAGCTATCAACCTTAAAATTTGGCAGAAACATTCGAAATTCTTGTATGCAGCTGGGTCTTGAAAATGGGTCAAAAAGATGGAAGAGGACATCTGCTATACTTTATAAACTGAAGACATCTTTGTTTTTCAAAAGGATAAAAAAATTGGTTTTTTACTCGTTACTCATAAAGTGCAGCAGATACATCTGCAAAAGTTTGAACGTGTATTCTGTGGGCGATGCTGTAGTACTGCAACGAAAATGGGACAAATTGACCACGTTCAACCCAATATTACAGTGCAAGCTTTAAAATCCCCATAAAGCATATAAATCATTGGTCAGTTTCAAATTGAGAATGCATCTGAGAATGTCTGTCTGCTCGTCTGAGCATCAGTCCGTCTGTCTAAAAGTGTAGTATCTGTGTGCAAATGAATTCCAAAATTATCCAAACGCGTCAAAGACCACGCCTACAGTACGTACACACCTATGCAACAAAACGTTTGCTTCCCGTATTCTTTGTTTGTCGCTCATAGAGTACAACTACCGTACGCCATATAAATATGCACTTTTGTTCTAAAAATAGAAAAAGTCAACCGCGCCCACCCAATTTCTTCGAGTATGAGTTCTTTTTGTTTTTGTTCAGGGTAAGTGGGTATAAAAAATCCTGTCATGACCGAATATGATTTCCTTACATGTTTTCTTAAGATTTCTCTTTTATTCAATACATGAGTCCGAATAGGTTCTTATTTTTTTCACTTTACTAGACCTAAAGAAGTCTCCTGAGAGCCAGGAGATCCTTGAGTGCCATGCCAAACGAACTTAATATTTATAATTTTATTAAGATCATGGCATCCGAACTTGTAAACATATAGATTTAGGATTTCTTCTTAAAAAGCAAGACACACTGACAATGCCAATTTATGAGTACTTGCTTCAGCGGCAACGATAAGAGTTCGTGTCTAACAGAGATAATGAAATAAAAAAAGAACATCTTACACATATCCCCGTAGCAGATGAAAAGGAGTTCAGTGGTTTAACTAGATTTTTATTATGACTTCAATACATTATAGGATGGAGTTAATTCAGATTGGCTTCTGAAATAAATTATTCAAGGGCTACAAAAAATCTTTTCATTTAATGCTTATTATTAGAGAAACTTTGTGTTGAACACATACGGTTAGGAGCCAATTAATCAATGCTTTGATACTGAAATTAAAAATTCAGAAAATGAAGTTAATTGATTTGGCAAGCGATGCATTCATTCGTATTGTTGCGGAAATCCCAAATCTAGTTCATTACAGCTAAGTAATTTTCCCAAATAATAAAGTCCCAAGAAGAGGGAAAGCACATTCCCGGCGCCTTATGCAGCTGCCGGCATCGTTGAAAACGATTAGCGGAAAAGCAGACTGGGATTAAAAATAAAAACATGAAGCTGAAGGTATAGTAAACTGCTTGTAAAAATGTATATAAGTAGAATATCTGCGGAAGACAGAGGAGTAGAAAAAGAATAGTTGAGTGGAACGGTCGAAAGTATTACTAAAAATAAATTGTAAATAAAAGAACTTTGAAGTGTATTTCTCTGGACCAAAATATCCACGATCAAGTGATACGGACAGTGTCGACAAAGCGGAACTTTGTAACTATATATTGTATTAATTTTTCTCGATAAATGTCCTTTTCACGTGAAAAAGTGATCAGAATACATACAAACACCTAAGGAACGTCACCTATTTGTGTAACACGGTCACGTGCAAGAAGTGAAGAAAGGTTAAGGGATAAGAAGTGTTTGGAAACATCTCAGGGGATGTGCGCCCAATCCGCACAGGTTACACTTTCATTAACTGAGCAGTCATTGGCTACGGCCACCCTACCCACATTTGAGTTTTGAACTCGCTTGAACTTGAATTAAGAGTCGCTGATCTTATTTACTTGGTACATTGACTATTCAGACAAATTTTTTATTTTTCGAAAACGCAGTAAAAATTCGGGTTGAGAATTGAAACGAAGCTTTTTAAGTTTAACGTCAAGCGATTGGTATTGAACAGTGCTAGGAACAATTTAAAAAACATGGGTTCAAGAGAAAGGTCATTAAAAGGTGCGATGAAATATATCTAAACCTATATCTAAACCTAAACTAACCTATGATGTCAGTCTCGAAATTTGTGTAGTGCAGACAGGTTAACTTCCTATATACCTATAAATGCTTTCGAGACACTATATGAATGCATTATTATTGGCAAGAAATGAACGCGAACAATTTGTCTTCGAAATAAACTCATGAGTTGACCCGACCCGAGAAAACCGCTTACTAAGTCATATAGAAAAGTCGGCCTTCCATTCGATTTTTTTTTTTTTGAAATCACTCGTGAGTGATAAAAAAGTTATTCAATATGGTAAAGAGGAAAGCTAAAAATGTACTCAGAAGAAGAGCAAAATCAAGGCACTTTAGACACATACACACATATTAGTGTAGAGATAGGTTTATTGAATTTTTGTGCAGCAAAATCGTTGAAAGATATTTAACATTAATTAGCATAAATTATACAAATTGTGCAGCAACAAAATTAATCGCATGATAAAATAATTTATTTTATTTCTCTCATCATATTTACATGCGCTACTGAAAGCTCGGGGCGTATTAGAATTTGTCGAAATGTTGACGCATTCAGAAACTCGGTAAAGTATATATGTGGTATATATTCTAATGATCATTACCGAATTGTCAATTGGTTTAGGCATCCTCGTTTGTCTGTCTGCATGTCCATTCCTGGTACGCATTGGCCCGTTCGCCAAAATGAAGACATAATCTCCAAATTTTGCAGATATATTGGAAATCCCTTCAAGCAGGTTGGCGTTGATAATATCAATTAAAGAACACGCCTATAACATGACAAAAGATGTGAAAACTTCGGTTTTATAAGCAACAATGTAGAGCTTCTTTTTCTTTACTTAATATAACCGATCACTCAGGACATGTCTCCTGTACGCGTAACGCTATGATAACTTCATAAGATCGATTACTCAGCGGGTGTCTTCTATACGTTTAACACTACGGTGGCTAGAAACAAGAGCAGAAAGTGAAAGAGACATGGAGTAGCGAATCCTAGTGCGGACACTCAGTGCAATCAACTATATTCAAAAAACCGCACTGAGAGGTCTTTCCTACCCGGACCTGCGGCCACGCCTAAACTATAACAGATACTGAGCCAAAGATTTTCACTTACGGATTTTATGCGTTGTCCTTCAGTACCCTTCTAAAAATGGAAGAATCGGCCAAACCCACTCAATATTAAAGAAATTTCATTATACGCATTTAATATTTGTTTTTTTTTTTTTCTTTTCGATAAGATCCTGTCATAGCTGGACATAGTTTTCTTACTTCTTAAAGTTAAATCATTTCTTTTAGTATAAATTACAAAGAAATTTTTAATGAAATTACTCTTTAAAAAATATATTTTTATTAATTATTAGTGGGTGAAAGATATATTTTTTTAAAGATATATTTTTAGCAATATTTCTTTAAAAGTGGGTGAAAGATATTCTTTTTTTTTTTTAAATGTAACCCATTCTCTTGAAAACCTGTGTGTGCCAACCCCTGTTTCATTATATACGCGCATATGATATATAATAACGTTTGTCAACCTGTGCTTTTGTGTTCTAAGCAAATATGTTATATGAAATGCACATATGCTGTTGAATGTGTAATTACAATATGGCTCGTTGTGTTTTAAATTTCATTCTAAAAATATGTTAGAAAAGTTAAAGCAAATAAGTGTCACTACAAAAACGTAAGTGCAATTGCAAATACAAAAATGTTTTTTTATTGCTTTACACAGAGAGAATTATTTACAAATGTTTTCAAAAGCAAAAAAAAAAAAAAAAAAAAAGAATGGCAAGAGGGTTGCAGTTATATAATACAGTTTTAAAAAAATTGAATCACTATTTTTTGTTTCTAATTATTTCAATATATTATATTATATATTGATTACTAAAGATGTATATAAAACAATTACTTAAATTATAAAATTAAAAAATATTTTTATTTTATATTAAAAGACAATTAAAAACACTATGGCGGGACAAGGTCCGCCATCTTTACCCTACTTCGCTTATTCGCGGTCGTTCACATGACGACTTCTTAACATAAAGCGTTATGTGGGAGATTAGTCGAAAAACCAGTCCAACCCAAATCATTTTCAATAGGGTTTGTCCTTCAACCAAAATATGACGGTGTACACAATTTCATCAAATTATGTCAAAAATTACGGCTTGTAGGTGGAACACAAGGGAATAAGGTGGACAGAGGGTCGGACATGTTTAAATCAATTAAGAAAGTGATTCTGAATCGATTGATATAATAAAAAAGAGGAAGGGAAATGGACAGACAATCATACATATATACATATATAATAGGGAATCTATCTCAAGCCTTCTTGGACGTTGCATGCATCCGCATATACTTTATATACTCTTATGCCGCAAGTGCTGTAATTTAAAAATTTTATTTATAAAAATATATAAAAAATAATAAATAAAGAATTTTGTTTTTATTCATAAAACTATGAAAAAATTACTCGCAAATTTTATTTTAAAATGTGATTGTAAATTATTTGATCAAAATATTTAATAATAAAATTTTTTATTGTATAAACTAAGGTAAAATTTTATATTTAATTTATACAAATATTGCAAGGAGAATACATCTGGCCTAGTCTCCTTGCTTTAAACCCAACTTATTGTCGAAAATGAACGCAGCACATAAACATATATGTCTGGGTCCTCGAATTAGGATATTGAGCGAGAATAATATAAGACTTCAAGGTAAGAACCCAGAAGCTAAGAAATAAAGTTTTGTCCTGAATGCTGACATCAAGTATTGGTATTTTAATGTGGGCAGTCCGTGCTGGGGCCTGAAAAATATATTATACTCGCCCAAGCTTCTGGCTGATGAACTACTCAGTCAAAGTAAACTTTTTTCCAGGGAAAAATATGAAATCGTCAATATATATATCCACACATATATATATATATATTGATAAGAACATTACTTTGTTGGAAGAGTTGCTTATTGTTGCATAGAATCGCATCCCAAGTAGAAACTTGATGTTTGCTCTTAATTGATTGCCAAAAATCCGCCAACTATCTTGTCCCCAAAATCAAAAACCGGACAAACTATAGCAGTAACGCCACCTTCTTTAGCTTGATGCAACATACTGTGTCTAATGTAACGATGTTTGCAGATGTCCTTGCATCACATAGGATGTAAAGGGATGTTGCACTCTTTCTTTGGCAGAATCTGCATGAATCGGCATCAAATATATCCTGTGTTTCACGTGATACCTGCGGCGATTATGATTCGTGTAGACGGCAGCGATCAAAAGTAATTCGCTTCTTCGACTTCCAATAGATTATGTGCAGCACCGGAAGTTTTTATGAATCATTTCGTTTACCGTTATGCTGCGCTTTATTTCCAATGTCATTCCAATTTTTTCTGTGCAGCCTCTTAATATGGCTTCTTAACACGACACCGAAAGGATGATATAAACTAAACATGAGTTTTATGTTCAATAACGATATAAAATGATGCTAATGCTTGCAAAGTCAATGACGCGGAGATAGCTTTCATTGACGATAATCACAAAGGATGAGGAAATGGATCGTTAAACATGTAAATAATCGAAATTAATTTTGTTTTTCTTTTTTTTTTTTATCTTCTGCTACATAGATACTAGTCACAGTCGATGATTGCCAAACGAGAAATATTCAGTAAGCATTACTTTGTTTATATAATGCATAGATGGGAGTCTAATTGGACTTGCTTTGTCATTGAAAAGCTTAAGTGTCCAGATTAAATGTACACGTAAAGTCTTTTTTTTAACTATGTAGAAAAAAAAAAGAGCGTACCAGATGAGCAAGAGTTTTCTTTTTCTACCGCCATAATTTTTCGACTTTTGAAGGGCCTCCGTTTAGTGTTCTCAGTGTTCAAGTTTCAATAGTTCAAAGATTTGCAATATGGACGACATTTTATTTTCTAACTGACATTTGCATTTCCTTCTCGCTTTTCTTATGGCGGGGAGTGTAGGAATTGCATAAAAAAGAAGTGAAGGCATCGAAAATTACGCACGCTTGGTCATCTTAACTTACCTAAGTTTTTTCTTAAGTAATTCTTACAAATATCTGAATAGCTAGTCAGCGAAGTTATTTTCTAGTTCTCGTACTTGCATCATTTCACTTAAAGCGTAACACACAAAGTCGTTGTTAATTTACAAAGTGTACTACGAATGCAAACTCTTTTAAATGCAAATGTAGATGAAAAATTTACTGATTATGGAAAATGCTAATTACGGCAAAAGATGCACGGAGTATATACGCGTGGTAATTTGAAAATTTACTTTCAATAGGAAGCTCCGCGTAAGAGGGCAAGCAGCCACCGAGACAAGGCCGTACGCTATATATGTAAAATAGACCTCCAGGAATTTTCGCGGTATTAAAATGGATAAACAAAGTTATGCTGAAGAGAAAACTTGAATTTTTTTATTCTGATTTTCTAACCTTAAGGTTCTGAATTTTCGTCAAGACTTTAAGAAATGTAGAGTGAAAGGTAAACACAGCCAAAATGGTTTGTTTGTTCTATTCATGCTAATTAAAAATGTATTTAGATTTTGTGCGCACATATTGTTTGCATATTTTTAGGTGTTCATGGCATTCGAAAAACTTGATATATCTTTTGTTTACTAAATTTCAGTGAGAAAATTGTATCCGTTTAAGCAATCATTGTTTAATTTAAGGGCCTGGATAATGCATAGCTACTATGATAGTAGAAAAAGCTTAAAATTTGAATACAAAAGCAATCATAGCAGATATTCTAGGTAGCAGACCTCTGCTGTGAATGATAGAAAAATAAATTCCAATACTATGACAGCAGAAACAGTAGTCATGTTAATAGCTTCTTATCGTATTTGAGAAAAAGTCTCTACTCAATCTTTGCAAAGCAAAGTTTCATACCCACTATAATAGTAGTCCCAATAAAAAGAAAGAAGAAGAGAATTGATATATAAGTCATTGTCACTTTATTTAAAAAGATAAATAATTTTCCCAAAAATACTAAGAATATATTTCTCACATCGGAACTTTTAAAAAGATAAATAATTTTCCCAAAAATACTAAGAATATACTTCTCACATCGGAACTTTTAAAAAGATAAATAATTTACCTAAAAATACTAAGACTATATTTGTCACATCGGAACTTTTATATACACAGCAATCGTTCAATCGAATTTTGCTTACGACATAAGCAAAAACCTTTTGAATTAAGTGAAGTGTGTTTAAAGAAAAGTATTTTGAAGACCGGAACATTTTGTTTGCAATTTACTTCTCCAGTTTGCCTTTTTTATATCCTATATCACTAATGGTACAAGGGTATATCAAATTTTTGCGGGTGTATGCAACATCCAGAAGGACTTGAGATAGACCCAGTTTTCATTACACCGAAAGTTATTCGAAATCGATCTAAGCTTGTCTGTCCGTCTCTCCGCCTTGTTTTCGTGGCACAAGGATGAATGTTATTGAAAATTATTTGGATCGCACCACTTCTCCGATTACTTCCCAGATAACAACAAAGAATAGAAAGAAAGAGATGTTTAGTTGATGATGTTTTATAGTTAGAGATAAATTTTAATACTAAAAAATGATAGTTGGGGTAAGAAAATCCTTATGGTAGTCTTGAGGGAGCACTTTAATGACTGCTTTAATCTTTAATAGTGTGTTAAGGTACCTTACCCTTGGTATTACATTTGTCCAGAAATATGCAATAGCCAGAAGGACTTTTTGTTCCAGTGGTTCTGCATTTAATTAATCTAGTCTGCCCATCTGTCCATCCAGGTTTTTTGTGTTCAACCAACGTGTCGCACGTTTTGAAATATTTTGATCCAAGTTGGTACACCGAGATATTTTGGCTCAACGATGAACGTTATTGAAAGTGATGCTGACCACTTCCCATATAACAAATTATTTTGAAAAGTCGTAACTGCATTAAGTAAAATGGCGTACGGTATTTAATGGTATCCCTCCATAATGTTTTCATTTGTTGCTACCCATACTTGTTTGGTCGTTGTATGAAGTTTGTATTTTTTGTATGTGCTCCGCAAGAATACCCTGCTGTCGACTATCTAGAACAGTAAAGCTGCGGAGGTTTTGAGTATTTCTAGGTCGACTATAATAGCGCCGCTACTATTCAGAATTAAACAGAGGGAAAGGTAAATACAATCAAAAGCGATAGTTCTCCTCAAACTAATTAAAAATATTTATACCTTTTCTTCATATATTGTTGGCATATTTTTAGGTGCTATTGATATTTAAGAGTTTTATGCCACTTCTGTTTGCGAGAGATATATATATATATGTATACCGATCTTTAAGGTTAAAAGTAAATATTTAAAAGCTTAATGCTTCTTCTATTTGCGAGATATATATATATATATATATATATAGATTTCTTAGGCCCGTCTTTAAAAGTAAATATGTAAAGGATTCCACATCAAATTTCATTTTGTCCATGTTGTATGCTTTAGGGTGAAGCAAAGAATTTCTGGGCGTTTAAATAAAATGTAAAAAAAAAAAAAAATAAATAAAAATTTGTTCAAAACATTTACAAAACCACCGGAAGCTTTATGTTTGATGTAAAATTTAACTCAAAGTGGGTGTATTTTGTAACAAATGTCAAAATAATAATTTTCTACTAGAGATGAACTTTAGTATTTAAAATTTCAACTTTGTTGGTTTCACTCGCTATCGCTGACGGCAGTAATATTAATAACCAGTGGGATAAGATCATTGCTAACCGTAAAAAAAGTAAGTAAATGTCAGACGAGCAAATAGTGTGAGAGTGAGTAAAACATGCTACCGTTACACATGCTCTAGTACGAAATTTATATACATCATAACCATAACCATTAATTAGTATAACGGGATAGAGGAAATCGTTCGTTTAACATTTCTCCCCAAAATTTCAAAGATTTCATATCAAAATTTAGATGGAAGTAATTTTCAAGATGAGAGAGAAATTCCTTTACAATATTTCGTGTAAGATATAAAAAAATACATAAAAAAAATAATTTGTACTCAAGAACACTGTTTTCAATTTTACTATATTTGTGATATCGTTTACATTTACATATACAATCATTTCCAACTCAATAAATTCAACGGCGACTTAGTAAATCAACCGTCATGGCAGTTGTTGTTGATTGGAAAAATACAAAAATAAAAAAAAAACATTTCGATTGTGTTCCATCAGACACGCATTTACATAAAAATCCATCGAATATGAATGAATATATGAATGTATTCATCACAGTCACTCGCACATATGCATTTATGTAGCATGAAAGCGATCATAGACATACGTTTACTATATCGCATCGAGCATCGAACACTTTATTGAAAACTTAAATTATTAGTAAAGTTTTTTTTCTCCCCTTTTTATTTATTTACCCATAAAATTGAATGGAAAATTTAGGATAAAAATACATGCGGTATAAATATAAAAAATATTAAAAAAAGTTTGCCGAAAAGAAAAACAAAAGTAATATTCATACTTAAATAAAATAAATGTGGGCAAAGTAAGAATTAAATAAATAATATCAATATCAATTCAGCATTCAGTGATGTATGAGGTAAACTGAATCTGAGGTTTTTAGGTTAGGAAAATAATACATTTTTGTATTGATTTTTAACGTAACATATATTAAACGAAATATATAGAAGGCATTCTTTTGCGTTCATTTTTTTTTTTTTTTTTGATTCGCCTAAATGGCGAAGTGGACTAAGGGTGTTGATTAACAACTCAATGGTCATGGCATCAAATGTCAAGAGCGATGCAGTTTTCAATAAAGTCGATGCTAGTGCTTTAAGACTTTCAAGTTATATTTTTAGCTAAATAAATTGCCTTTTTATCAGTACGTTTCTCTTATTTGACCAATCGCTCAGGTGATGTCCCATATACCTACATCACGTTGGCGGTCAGCATGAAATAAGGAAACAAAAAGCAATGGGTGTAACTCGTTCACGGTCAGTATGAAATAAGGCAATAAAAAGCAATGGGCAGTGGCCGTAGTCTAATGGGTGCCAAATAGGTGGGTGGGGCCACGCGCTCACTACAACTACCACCAAGTGTGCTGAACCGAACTGAGGGTTACATCCGCTAACACTGAGTTGATGGTCGCGATTTTTATCAACTCGGTTTTATTTGTACCTTAAATTATAACAAAATTATTCTCCCGTCGATAAGGTGGAAAAGTAGGCATTAGAAATTCCTAATCGAAGCATGTTATTGAGTCAAGTTAGCCGCTAGCCTGTCCGCTAGTTGTCTGCTTTGAGAACGTTTACAATTCTAAGAATCAAGAATTGAAGCCTTGATCGATCTACCACCAAGCAAGCAAAAATTTGCAACTTGTAAACGGGGCAGAAAATCATATATCAAATTATTTGCAAAAGCACACGTGTGTTTTACATGCCAACCAGCAGGTCCATAAACGACAATTTTGATCTACGGCTTGGTAGTGTAGGCGATATCAAAGCCATGGAACTTTAAAAACGTCTCTTACTTTGGCTCAATATTTTAGTTTACTGTAATCGGTATCAGAAATTCTACATAAAGTTAATATAAAGGATTTTTCGAAAAGTTAGTTCGCTTTTTCCGAACAGTGGAATTAATTGCATTCTTTCACCAAGCCAAGTTAGCATTTGAGCCGCGTTTTCTTTATACATTTTAGCAGCTAACATAGCATAGTCTTTTCTGAAACGATTTGTTCGATTTTGCAGAATAGCTTTCGTTTAGTGCCTTCTCACCTGTGAAAAGTCAAAAGTAGCAAAATTCGGTATATTTTAGTTTTTTTGCTATCGATAATATCGATAACGATTCGTAAGATCACTGAGAGGCTACATTTGTCGAATTCGACCGTTCATAATAATATATTTATCCACTAGAAAAAAAATTATCTTCCATTTTGACCGAAAACGAGATGAACGAAATAATTTTCCTACGAGTTTCTTATAAACATGCGCCCAAAAGTCAATAATAGAAAATTTATTAATTTGCAACTAAAAGCAGGCAACAGATAGTTTCTTGTTTATTTAAGTAAGCTGTCAAAAACATCGTAACCTTTTTTAAAATGGAATCTTTCAGCGTAGATGAAAATAGGAATATGTTGAAAGTTCACTGATGCAACTTCGTAAGAAACTAATTGCCTAAGAGTTGACAATACATCCGTTTTCTTTATACTTATATTTACTTAACGATATCTGGTTCAGACACCAATGTTTCGGCATCTCAACAATTCCTTTAGTGATATTTGTTTTTCGTTATTGCTATTAATAAGAACTTCATTACGTTTATTATTTGTGCTTAAGTTGCTCTGTATTAAAATATCATCGACAGTCAAATGACTTTTTCTTTTTGAACGAATACATCGAATACAACGGAAATGCCAAGGGCTTTTAATAACCAGTGCAAATTGATACCAAACAGTAAACGGAAAGTTTTTAAATACATTTTTATACCTTATACCGCCAGGTAGTGCCACGGTCTATAAAGTTTGTGCGGACATATGCAATGCTCAGAAGAAGTCACTTGTATCCCTTTTTTATATTAGATCGATCGATGCAGGTCACTTTCTTCTAATCTTCTTTCTAAGCTTATCTGTCCGTCTGTCGGGCCCGTTGTTTTTTGTATTCAACCCGCAGCCAGGAATTTTTGAAATTTTTTGAGTTATTTTGATGAAATTTGATACACCGACTCGTCTGTCCAAACACATTGAAGAGGGTTTGGATCGGACAGCTTTTTTCACCGCTTCCCATATAAAGCCTTATTTTAAAAAGTCCTTTTATAAATAACTGTAGGGTCATGTAGGGTACTGTATGGTGAGCCGTTGTTCACTGTAGCGGCTTCACTTGTTTTAAGATATTTGTTTAGATATATTTTCGTATAATTCTTTAAATAACTTAGGGCTAATCGTTTGCCTTCGGTAAATTCTAAAATTAGTTTTACTTTCTTGTGAACTTAGCTTAACTATCGAACAGATTTAATTACTTATTTATTATCCCTATATTATGTAAATAAATTTACAAGGTATGGATTTAAACGCTCCCGAACAACTTAGCCCGCATGCTCGCCTATATTGAAAACTCTACCGCACTTGAGATTCGAGCCCGCAGCTGCGATCTTTTACTTATTCGGCTACTCATGTGGAATAGACTTAAAAAATGTCCACGATTTGCTCTCAAAATCGTGTTAAAAATGAATGTTTTCTTAAAAAAAATTGCCTTTGATGTAACCTTCCTATGAAACGCCGAAATCGATCGCGAACTAATTCCTGAAAATTCAAATGTACGCTAATGAACTTCTTTCCTTGACCTAAAGTCGAATGAAATTCGAAAGCTTGTATAGTGTGGATTAAGACTATGTTACAGAAAATAATGATTTTCGTTGTAAAATCTTTCTTACTGGCGGTACTATTTTTGACGCAATGGTTTTGTTAATCAAAGTCAAAATTTTCCCCCTTATTTCGACCAGTAATCGGAAATGCAACTATATTTAGAAATCCTGGATGTTGTACTATGTAAGATAGCGCAATATATATATAAAGCAGTGTTTTTCGTTCGAAGAAATAGGGCAGAAGTTAGAAAGCAGTTCTTTAGCCTCTGTTTTTGTGATGAAAACTTTACGAAGCTAATCTCAAACTTGATTAGATAGAACGAAATGGAGCATGGTAAGAGTCAAGCAAGAGTAAAACTATAGCTCGCTAAGGTTGTAGCATTTTTTTAAAGATCTTGTATTAAAAGAATTGTTCACAAGCTTTTTTAGCATATGGTGGAGAGTGAATTCACAAGAAAAAAAAATCTCTTGCTTTCACTTGCAGGCTCTGCTCTATCTTCTTCACAATGCCTTTTACAAATGTAAATAGACTTAATTCAAAGACAATTAAATTCTATTATCATTATTAATAGTATTATGCACACCAAAAATTTGTGGTTATAGTTCGCGTCGAGGTAAACATTTACATTTAACGTCGTTTGCTTTACACATACCAGCATAATTATGAATGTGAGTGAAAGGGAAAATTTCATTTTAAAATTATTCAGAAAAATTTGAAAACACATATGTGTGTATTATTGATGTTCACAAGAAGAATATTTATTTACTCGTCATATATTTTTGACAAACCGAAATGAAAGGAAGAGAAAAGGAAAACGAAACGAACTTAAGAAAATTTGGATTTCAGCTGTGCGCGTTTCATTTCTCGTATTCCTGCAGCCATGTCTTTATGGCCGCCTCGTAATTTAAATCATACATTTGATGCTTAACGAAAGCTCTAATGTCAGTTGGATGAGGTTTTCTTTTAGCCAGGTTGCTTTTATAAGCGTACTCCACCACGTTGCATGCAATTTCGAAGGCACATAAGGTTACTTTATTTAGAGACGGTAACAAGCGACACTGGTGATGGTCATCGTCGGTGCAAAGACTAGATATCGTGTGAGAAGCAACAATAAAAACGGCAGGCGTTAAATGTGAAATGCAACAACATATCGCCCCCATAACAATACCGGGAAAGCCATATAAGCTATTGACTTGAGTGATATGATACGTTTCGCCAGCGTACTCAAGTGGTGGCGAAGGCGAGCCGGAAGCAAAAAGGCATTTACCTCTCGTATGGGTATATGCCGCTTCAGCTGTACATTCGGCTTTACTAGGCGGGTTGGACATGGCAAATATTATAGGTCTCTTGTTGTATAAAGCCATTAACTCAAGAACCTCTCTAGTAAATGCGTCATGCTGAGCAGAGACGCCGATTAAGACAGTTGGCTTGAATTCACGGACGCAGTCTTCTAATTTTTCTATAGGTGCTCTGTTTTGGGCAAACGTCATTTTATACTCCTCAAGATGGCTCTGCGGGCGATTATATACAACCAAACCTTTGCTATCCCGTAGCCATATACGTGAGCGAGCTTCATTGTCGTTCAGACCTTCTGTTTTTAAAGCAACAAATAACAGATTCGCGATACCTAAAGCAGCTTCTCCGGCCCCTTGAAAGAGAAATCGATGATTTTGCAATTTCGTATTACTAATACTCAGTGCAGACGCTATAGCGGCCAATGTAACGGCACCCGCTCCTTGTATATCATCATTAAACATCGTATATTTGAAGCGATATTTCGTAAGTAAACGAAAGGCATCCGCGTTACCGATATCCTCGAAGTGAACTAAACAATTGGGCCCGTAACGACTTACCACTGCTTCCATGAATTCATCAACGAACTCGTCATATTCAGCCGGCGAAGGCCGTTTACGCTTTAAACCCATGTACAGAGGATCTTCCCTGACCTTTGAGTTATTGCAACCCACGTCCAAACAAATAGGCAAACAATAATGTGGTCTAACGCCTCCCAATGCCGTATACAGTGTTACCTTGCCTTTCGGTATAGGATAACCATGAATGCCCAATTCGCCAAAGCCCATAATTCGGCCTCCATCGGTGACGCAAATAGCTCTTACATCAGCTTGCGGCCAATTTTTCAATACATTATAAACATGGCCTTTGTCCTCTATAGTGATAAATAGAACAACCGGTAATTGAAAAACGTAAGGAGCATGTAGACAAGCCAAGCCCACGGTCGGCGTATAAACATATGGCAAGCATTTGTCTCCGTGCATCGCGAGCAACTTATAGAATAAACGTTCGTTGCGTGCAGCCAAACGGATCATATAAGTGTATCTGCTTAAATCCTCATCTATATTGAGAAACTGCGTCAAACAAAGTTCAACTTGTTCTTCCATAGTTCGCACGACGGGCGGTAAAAGACCGTGTATGCCCAACAATTGTCGCTCTTCGATAGTGAACGCTGTGTCTTTATTAAAAAATTTATCTTGTAAACGCATCAAACCGCTTATCTCGCCCTGCACGTACATATCGCCGCCAGTAAAATTGAGTTCGTTTTGTTTCTTTTGCTTTTTTCGACTTTTTTAGGCATTTTCGAAAGTTCGTTTTTATATATTTTTTTTATTTTTTTCAATTTTGTCAAAAAAATAGTTTACGAAAAATTTTTTATTTTAATAAATTCTTTCTTTCAAATTTTTCTTTGAAAATGAAGATATTTAGGCAACTTTTTCAAACACATTGTATCATCACTGTATTGAGAAGCGTTGCCAAAATGATTTATTTTTCAATAGTTTTTCCTACAGAATAAATATCCCCTCAAACAAAAGTCATTGTGGTTTAAATTGAATCCTTAAGCCAAATACAATTTTCAGATTCTTATATGAACTTGCTCTGTGCACTAACTCTGCTAATACGGTTTCGTGGAGCGGACGATACATTATTGATAATGTACACGATTTCGCAAAACAATAAAGAGCTACATGCTCTGTTTAGATTTGTATGCTATAAGGTAGCTTATGCCGCTACGCATCATACATATGCAGACTTGTTTGACATTTCGTTTGTCATACAGAAAATTATTTGCTAGAAACTTCAGAAAGTCGACGTATTTTTGACCAACACACGCGATTTATTGATGACCGCATGTCAAGTTTAAGGAACACTTCAACTTGGGAATTTGGTTCACTATTGAAACAAAGATTTGCTTTGATACAATACAAGCTTGCGCTATGCGTTCTGTCGGTATGCGTCCACAAAAAATGTTTGTAAACCTATCAAGTCAATACTTTTTACACCCTATACAAATTCCAATGCATGAGCCTTTTTTAGACGACTTGAAATCGGCCCATTTTCTAGCCCTAAAATCGATCGAACTGATATAAGTTTGTCTGTCCCTGCGTCTGTTCGGATGTCGATCTATATACCTGTTTGGTTAACGTTTGATCATGTATTCTAGCGTTCATTCTACAGTTTCTAAATATTTGAGATAATTTGTTTAGCCTTACAGCCGACGTCTATTGAAAATGTGTTGACAGACGTAAATATGTGCGTTTGCCTATAACAGGAGGAAATAGTTTTCTTTTGAGAATCCATGTATTGCAATTGGGTGATCAGAGCCAGCTTTCGCAAATGTTCCAGAGAACACAAAGAAAGTGCCCAAAATTGTGTTGGAAGATCGAATGGTGAAGTTTGCCGCGAGAGCTGATACCTTAATGATATCAGAAGGAGGAGTATCGACTAGTTTGACTAAATGTTTGTCCACCAGAAAGCTTTCCTCAGAGTAGGACCACAGACAACAATGCGTCGACGGCTGGGAATGCTGTTTAGAGTTCTTCAAGCAAAATAAGAGGGATTTTTCGCATCGGTATGCAATAACGGACAAAAACATGGATCCAGTACTACATATCTGATTCACAAAGATTGGCAGCTGAGTTGAACTGAGTGTGTGAGAGTGTAACCAGCGAAAGCCGTCCAAAGCAAAAAAGAATGCAGGATTTGGATTGGAAGCTTATGGCGTCCATATGTTAGAAAGTGCATAGTAAAGTATTCTTAAAAAAAAGAGACAAAGGAACAAATGTGAATATCACCTCACATTAGCTGAATGCATTTGAATGGCGAAGTAGCACATCCAAAGAAAAAACTCCCTAGACCCCACGAACTTATTGAATGAACCGTTGTAATTGTTATTACCTTCGCCCTTTACAAAAGTAAACTTGCCCCATTTTCATATTAAACGGTTCATATTGAAACGTATAAAAAATATTTAAATTAAAAGCAATCCTTAATAACATAAAAATCATTTATTTACAATTTAATTTAAAGTCTCAAAATGATTGTCACAGAAGAAAAATATATTATGTGTTAAGCTGGCACTCTTTACTATGCGGAAAATTATTTACTCCTTAATTATGCATTTTAAAAGTTGTATGGGTTACTAACCTTTCAATCTATACGTCAATTAATCTTATGTCACTTGAAAAAGAATTTTTAATGAGTTTTAAATAAATTTTTATGCAGACTTGCATGGGAGACAAATAATTCCTATAAATGTAGGTTTTTTTTTCTCTTTCCTCACCTTTGCCAGAATTCGTTCTTCGAATGCTTTATATGGCGATTTCCTGCAAAATAAAGTCTGCATACTTTCTTTTTCTTTTTTTTTTTTGCTCTTCGTTTTTTTTTTTTTTCTTTTTTCATTATCATTCCACTTGCAGGAGTTGAATTTCAACTTTTTTTTTTAAAACAATCGTTTTACACGGTTGCTTACTATTCAAAAAGCACTTAAGCGTTTCTTTTTATGAATCTTTAACACTCATATACACGGATAATATTAAAGTCATATAGGTTATCACACAAGTTGCTGTCAAAATTTTAGAAAATAAAAGTGAATTTCAAAAAAAAAAAAACTGGGAAAAGTAGAATTTTTTAGTTTTTATGTTGTTGTTGTTGTGAGAGTAACATCTTTATCTATGCACTATGCAGAAACTACCTAAAAAAGAGGAAAAAAACAAAAAAGAATAGAAAACACAAGAACGAAGCAAACAGAATAAGGACGTGTGCGCTTAATACTTGTCAAGTGTCAACACAAGTGTCAACATTTCAACTATAGTCGGTTACTGTGCATGCACTAAATAACATTGTTCATGCGGTTGTCGCTGTCTTCTCATCTCTTGTTTTTTTTTTTTTTTTTTTTGCTGCGTTTATGTATGTGACAATGCATATATGCAAACATATAGGCAGGACAACAATATTTATACTTATTTACATGCGAATTTTATTAAATGCAATTGAGCGCAAAATCATATAAAAACATAAAAATATGGATAACTTTGTCTTCTATACAAATGTAAAATGTGTGTTTAAATGTAAGTAAAATATATAACAAAAAAAAAAAAACAAAAAAATTATAATACATTTTATGCACTTTATCGAGAAGTGAAAACAAATAGCAAAAAGTTTGTGGCGCTTTTTTCAAAAAAATTTTCTTTAGAGATTGAAAAAATTCGATGGAACCAAATATGTATCGTGTTCATCGATAAGCTTTTGTTTTTCTTTTTTTTGGTAAGTCCTTAGACCGCTGCAAATGGAACTTCTGTGCTGTCTAAGCAAAAAACTGAACCAAGTGAGTTTCGCAGATTTTGTTTACAGTGAACGTTCCACCATTGAGAGAGCTGTGCGTGGGATGCTTTAAGGCTTCCCAGCCAAGCTCTCCCAATTTCATTCATTGAAGATGTCCTTGAGCTGGCATCGTCGCCACGGAACAACACGTGATTCCTTTTGAGTAATTCTGGACGTTTTAACCTAATGCTTTGGTCATTGACAGAAGGGTGTAAAATCAAACGGAATAGCTATCATCAAATATAAAGCATTAACTTAGGAGGCTTCCTTTTCAGGTCTGCCACCGTTTGTGCAACTTTATTCGTCGTACTTGACTTACTGCCCTTAGCCAACTACTTGTCCTCGTCCGCTATCAAATTCCTTCAAAATTGCCTGAATTTCTTTTCTTTTTTTCCATCATCGATTCAGTGCAGTTTTCATCGTTAAACATCGAGCTTCTTCTCATACGCAAACCTATGCAAAGGCTTCAAAACGTTTTTTCGGCTAATATTTAGTTCTGCCGTGGTAGTAAAAGGTGCTGATCGCTCTTCCAATGGCAATTAAGAGATTCTCAACAGTACTTTATTATTCATTTCCCTTTTTATTTCATACTAGCGGCAAAAAAACAAAAAAAGGAATAATGAGAAGGGATTCATGCGAACTGAAGACCTACTAAAGCGAGGAATAGAAAAAATAGTGTTGTCGGCTTTTATGGAGACCCAAAGATGAACTTTCGATAATAGCCATGCAATACATTTAGTCAGTAATTAGATATTGATCTCTTAAACGCCATCAAAATTGAAAAAGTATATCTCTGAATCGACGTAGAAAAAAAGAAGCAAAATAATCCGAGAACAAAGAATGAGTTGTATTTTCGGCTTGCGCTAAATTTTGAACGCCGATCTTTGTGAATTTTTGAAAAAAATTTAATTGATTTTCCATCAACGGAACTGACGGCACATCTTTTACATTGGAATTTTCTAAAAGGAAATTAGAATACCATGTACCTGGTGCGCGGTGTAGGAACACCACTTCGCTATAAACATTAACAATTTTTTTATAAACTTTGCGAAGCTTCGTTCTTCTGAACCACGATTATAAAGTGAATCTTAAATCGTGCATTAAGTAAAACGCCACGAACTTTTTTCCGAACCTAATTTGAATTTTTGGCAAACCCATACGCAATTGCTTTCAAAATATTACTATTTATTGTTGTTATTTTTTTGTATTATTTATTGTTAATCATTTGCTTTTTATTATTCATTTTTTAATATTTAGTATTTACTATGTATTATTTATTAATTCTTATTTATTATTTAATATTTATTACTTGCTATGTATTTTTTATTAATTATTCATAGCTATGTATTTTTTATTAATTATTCATATTTTTATTTATTATTAATTGTTTATTATTCATTAATTATTATTTTTTATTAATTATTCATAATAATATAAATTGTTATTTTTTTATTAATTACTTACTAGTATTACCGTTATTATTATTGTTATTGTAATTCTAATATTACAATGTTATTATTATTATTATTATTATTATTGTAATAAAATGTAAAATATTTTATAATTTATTGTGCATTACTTTATTCACTATTTTATTATGGTGACTGCAAAGCCGTAGGCCAATGCACACACCTAAGAAGTATAAGGTTGTCATGTACAACGGAGTTGTATAACATAAGTGTACATATAACTCGACTAACTACTGTTGTCGTCACACCTTACTCCATGCAACATTCTTAACAATCATTTCCTATGAGCAACATGAGCTTTCAAGAATATTCTCAATTTTCTTATATATACAAATTAACAGTCGAATTCAATTGAGTCTTAAAACTAAATCTTATACTAATTAAATTTAAAAACTAGTATAAAGTATATAAGAAGAAGTAAAGAAAAGAGAAAAATAATAATAATAATAATAATAATAATAATAATAATTAAAAAATATTTAATTTAAAAAT
>CCAG010004968.1:0-28235 GCA_001077435.1 Glossina morsitans morsitans
ATCATCGACTCAGCTTTAAACGCCACGGGAATTACTCAGCAGAGAAAGCTGTTGCCATCCAGGCGTCTTTGACGAAGATTATGCCAAATATTGGAGGACCGAAAACCACCAATAGGAAAGTAATAACAACGACGGTAACTACGATCATGATGTATGCGAGCCCAGTTTGAACAGGGACGGTCATCGTGAAAGCAGTGCATCAAAAGTTGTTGGCGATATTTCGTTTTAGGGCGCTAAAGCGGATATGGGTATTCCGAACAGTGTCGGAGGGTACCGTCCTTGTGAACGCAGATGCAATTCCAATGTTTGTTCCATTGATGTTTTAGCGGATAAATTAGACGCATCGACCAACGGCGTCGCAGCAACGACCGGTCCCAAAATACAACTAAAAGGATTAGTGGCTAGTACCGTTGAGGATTTGGCAATCGCGATGGGAAACAAAAAAAAAGAAAGATGGACGTTGATCACACGAGGAAGTAAATTGTTATCTAACCCAGTTTCTGGCTAATCATGGCTGCTTCCCAAAGTACCTGTACAAATTCGGGCACGATAACTCGCCAAACTGCGCGAAGTGCACGGAAAGAACGGAATATGCAGAGCACGCTATCTTTTACTGCAAAAGGTTGGAGAATCGTAGACAGTACAATCTTGCATGTGATAACTGGCAGCAGTAAAGCTTGGAGCACCATTCAGGAGTTCGTAAATAGAGTACTCCAAGAATTACGTCACTTACAAAGATAGCGGGTATAGAACAGGGGAAGAGGTGGACGAAGTATTTGTGGGAGTAGTTTGAGCACGTATCCACCACGGATATGTTAATTATGCGTGCTGCTGGCATAGAGCAGTAGTATCTTTCGAAGAACAAATAACAAGGTATACCGTACGGTTGCTTTTTCCCCTGCCCATAAAATAACGACACATATTCCTTCCACCTTCTTCAAAACTCGCTACAAACAATTAAAATCGAACTCTATTGCTCGAGGAAAAGGGACTCTACGTTGCAAATATGCACCATCATATTACCTTCACAAAAATGTGTTTGAAATAACCCTTTTTTTCGACAACACACATCCTAATGAACAAACAAAAACAAGGTTTTCAACGCCAGACAGTATTTATGGTTCTGATAACAACTAAACATGAACGTGCACAGAAATGCATAAAATAACGTCCAGAAAAAAGAAAATAAACAGCACTTTAGGTAGCGCGACTATTTCATCGTATTGCATTTCAAACCTTTAATGATCCCTTCTCATTTATATTAGTATTTAAATTCGTATTAATACCCCGTTGAAAGTGAAAAATAAATCAAAGTTACAGTCTTCCAAGGAAGACGTAAATTATGATTAGTGTTTCAACAATGCTTTCGAATTACGACATTCTTTAAATGATAGTTCCAATGTTCATCTTCGATCTTCAAGTTGATTTGTAAGGCGTTAATAAAATAAAGATTTAATAGTCCAATAAATAACAAGAAAAAAATAGGTTTTTTTTGTATTGACGAAACATAAAAAATTTTTTTTGTATAATTATTAAAAAAATTTTATACTTTTTTAATTTCACAAAAAGCTCTTTCTGCATACAAAGATTAAAGAAGAGAGAAAGAATTGGCACAGCCTATAAAATAATTGGATGTACTACAAAAACAACACAATGTTGAGAGAAAATGGCCTTATATTTCTATCGAAGTGTATTAGTCAAATATTTTCGGCGATAGTTTAAAGAAAATAATATTCTGCATGTTATCTTTCAAGAAAGGGATAAATCTATAGCTAATGCCTCCATTTTTAAATATGTTCAGAATGAAGACAATGAATTTGATATCTAAAATGAAAATTTAACTTTTATTTTATTAAAAAATCTTTTTACATAGTTTGAATATATTATTATCATTAAAGCTGTAGTCAGTTTTACTAAATTATTTGAGATATATATTTAAACTCTTTCGTTGACTCTTATATTGACTATAAAACAAGTCATAATGTCGACAAGTGCAAGTGTCCTTGGGGTTGTTGCTTGTTATATGTGTACTGTTTAAAAAATTTGAAAATTCTTTTATCAATGGTGACTGACCGTAAGAATCAAAATATTCTGCCTTTGACTTCGAATTAAAGTGAAAGGCGACTCACTCATGGTTTGATTACCATTGACTGACAAGATAAACTTTTACAAATAAAAATGTTGGAACTTGAAAGGATCTGTTTTTCGATCGTCCCAAAAAAATCTGTTGTAAGCCATACAAAAAGCTACAAATGTTGGAACTTGTCTTACGATGACATTATCCAATGATAGAATAAGGTTTCCAGGAAACAGAGCGAATGTCTTAACTTCTAATTTGTTAAATGAATATGAAGAAGCTTTTGTTTGTAATATTTTATGATGAGCTACAAGTACTCCAGTATTAATAGTTATATGATTCATAAAAAATTGTTCTTCCAATATTTTAAGTTGCGATTCCTTATTAGGATATTTTATTAAGTAGAATTTTTCCACATTAACGATAATGCGTAGACCAACGTTATTTACTAAGAGTTTACGTTGATTAAAAATATCTCCATGCACCGTTCCAAACAGCTCAACTGTGTTAGTCTTACCGAACTGTTCAGTTAATTGATTGTTATTATAATAAAAAATTTCACTGATCTAGTAGACTGGATACCATCTACAGTATGACAAATGAGTTCGACCAGCATCACTAACTAAGTAAATTTTGTATGTACTGTACTGATAATCGTTGTCATTTTGTGAAAATAGAAAATAATTTGTGTACATAGAAACATTGATTATAAAAGATTGTCAGCAAGGCCACTGTAGCATTATCGATTTATCGCATTCCTACCACAGTTAAGTTACTTAAGATAACTCAATTTAGCAATAACACACATTACATGCAACTTTAGTAATAGCCTAGTTTATTTCTACTACTTTGCTTACGTTAGGCATAATAACTTGTTATATAAGTTACTGACCACAATTCAGTTAGGTTAGAAGTAAAGCATTTACTTGCACCTCCTTGTATATAATACAGCAGAAGTCTAGTAAAGAAGTGAAAAGAATTCGAAATAAGCAACTTTCCACATAAACGCTAATTGTGTCTTCACTACACTACACTTATCATCAGTAACATTAGAATTATCTTTATTCTTCAATTAAATAATGAACTTTACATAAACGCTGCAAAAATCTCGACGTTTCTTCTTTACCAAGACAGAGAAATTCTATGGAGCTAGGATTGTCTAAGTATTGAATAAGATTAAAAGAGACTTCTGCTGTATTATATACAAGGAGGTGCAAGTAAATCTAGTTCTAGTTCCAGTTCGAGTTCATACATTCCATATAAGTGCTAATAGTTCCTAAGCAAATATACTTTCTTCTTTCTTACGAAGATTGAACTTTTTCGTGCGTTTCGCTCTAGATTTCGTTTGTAACTGATACATTTTTCTTTTGACGTCTTATACTACTTTTTTCCGCGCCTTTTTGAAATTAAAATGATATCTTATTGACTGCTTTCTCTGTTAAAATACTGGGTGACATATAATAATCCTATGTGACTTATCCCGCCTCCAACTTGATTAGAATAATATGAAGTATACACTTGTTCCATGTCGGTCTGTTACACTTCTGAATGAAGTGTTACATGTGCATTCATTTATATCGGCTTTATTTTAATTTCCTTTTTTTTTTTAAGTGAAGAGGTATAAAGGAAATGTAAATAGGTATAAGGGAATCACCAAAATTAAATTTGGTGCCGTCTAATATAACTATGAGTAATGGCTTTTATAGTAGCTATTCCAAGCCTATAGTACTCTATAATTTTGAACTCAAAACACTTGCCTTTTCCATTCAACGACAGAACGTGAAAACATCTTGAAATTTTATGTCCAACGAAACGAGGTTTTATTATATCGGTACAACTAAATAATGATGAATATTCTCGCGCTTGGGGAGTATCATTTTCGATATTTACATTATAAAAAAACAATTCTCTTATTTCAACTTTCCTTTGATCATTTATAATAGCACGGAGATTTACAATATATGTAAATGGAGACAACGTATTCTTTTCGTAAACGGCAATTGAATTTTTTCTTCGTAAAGTAACAACAAATCCTCTATGTAGTTTATGGCTTAAAATCTATTAGAAAAATGAACTCACAAACGGGTTGCAAAATTTTTTTATTTAATACTGGAAATTATTATTTATTACTGGAAATATATATTTTTGCAAATCAGTCCACTTCACCCTTCTAAACTGAGTTTTGTTTTCCGTCCGAATTGATAGCTTTTGAGCTCGGGCTTGACAGATAATTTTTCATTAAATCAATCTCGGTTTTAAGTTCGATTCTAAGTCGAATGTTATATATGTTCTCGATCTTCTGTCAAATTTTTCAGCTTGTTTCTGTATTTGGTGTGGTGTGGCTTCTGCAACTCCGATGAAGCACTTTTCAGGCGTCATAAATTAATCCTTCGGAATACTATCATCTAAGTCACTTTATCATTTTTCTCCGCTACTTTCGGCTACGTTATCATCGTTTTTTTTTTTTGGAGGGATTTCCGGAATTTCAATGTTAATTTTCACATCTTCTACATCATTTTTAGAAAATCTTATTACACGCTAATGACCAAAGTTTTGCTTAGTTGGTTTTTGATTTCTTTTAAGATAAGTATTTAATTCTTGTTTAATTTTGAAGTACTTATTATATTCTGAAAAATAAACATTGTTGATGAATTTTCTATTAATAGATTCCGTTGAATATTTGTCATCCGTCATCGCAGCGTATGCATTTAGGTGTAATAATATTATTTAATTTGGGCTTCAATTTATTGAACATTCTCTAACAGTTTTCCGATGGAGCCGCCACTTTTCTGCCCAAGAACTTTTTTTGGACTTTGTGGTTGCGTTTGGTCTGGAGATGAATCGAATTTTTTTTGATACTAATGTAAAACTTTCAAATCTTTATTTTTTAGTTTAGCGTTTCCAATTATTGTGTTAAGGAAAATCTCTGGGAAAGTTTTGATTAGTTCATCATCAGCACAGTTGAGTATGGCTTTTCTTAACTTCCTATTACACTTAAAACTGCTTTTGTGCGGTGAATAGGGATCGCATAAACGCAGAAAAAAACACCGCACAATAACAGGTTTGGGCGTGGATATACAGTATACGTTTGTAGTTCTTCCCTCGCTTTACACTTTTTTTGAAGACAATTTTCTCCGAGAGTCACAGAAGCAATAACGAGAATTCAAATTAAATTTGTTCGTTCTATATCTTAATAAATCATTTACTTTTTGTTGTAAGGTCGATTAATAAATAAACGTGAGGTTTGCTAGTCACATCTTTATATATTCTCATTAGTTCAGATGAATTTTCGCGATGAATTTGCCTCAGTAACTGTTGAAGCTGTAGGATTTTTAAAAACAACTATTTATTTTGACGTCAATCAAATATCTCTTGTGTGTGACGATTTGTAAAAAATATTTTGTGCTGCTACAATGAAGCGATGACTACACCCCTAAGCAAAAAGGTCGCAAACTGTTTTGTTGAAAACGCCTATCATTAAATCATCGAGTACAATGAGAGTTGGTTCACTGAGGACATTTTGCAAGTTTCCTGGTATTCCATTGCTATATTCAATATTTGTCACATTGTTCATAGCAGCGTTCACATACTCTTCACTGTAACACCAAATTATTCGGCTAATTTTCGCATTTATCAAGAAATCCTTGTTATAATTCGAAGGCGTAGTAAATGAATGGTAAAACTGATAAAACATGGTGCATTGTTAGCCATAATGAGAATAAACTAGGATTTCATAGAATACATCATTTTATAAATATTTATTATATATTGTAACGTCCGCGTACATTTGAAGGTAGGGGTTCCGTCGGTCTGCTTTATTCACTGCTCTATCTCAATACAGCAGGTAAAACCATAATAGCAGCCTACCGTTATGAAAAAGAACCTCTATTCATAACTCTCTCTCTAAATAACGTTATTATGAGAGGAAGAATTAGGAAAAGAGGAAAAGTCCAAAGTCCGTCTGTATGATTTGACAACATTTCGATTGTGTGTGAGGTCTTTTGATGTTGAGAGGTGATTTAGATTTTGGACAGCACAGTGAGGAGACTGTTTTTGAGAGTGCTGGTTGAGTAGAAAAACAAGCTCAAGCAAAGAAAAAAAAACCAAGAAGATATTTCTACAAAAAAAACATTTAAAAAGGAAAAAATCTCCTCACAGATTTTGTATAAAAGCAAAAACAAAGAATCTACGGTAAAAGAAAAAATATTCAATTTGTTAACAATTACTTATGTCAATATAAATGATATTTCAAAGGAGTAAAGAAAAAAAAAACATTTTCTCTTTCTTTAAAGTTGTGTTTGATCGTTTCCAATAATATTGTTTAGTTTAAATATATATATTTTATTTTATTTGTATTTGCTCAGTTTAACTATACATATTTATCCAATTTAATTCAAATACATATTTTTGTTCAATATCTTATTCTTGCTTTGCTTTGCTTGCTTTCATGTTTTGTTGAATGTGCATTCATTAACATAGCATTTGTCCATGCACTTGCATTTGCACATTCATGTTCTGCGTTGGCCTGTTTAGCATAACTGACCATAGACAAAACCATCGCAAGTTACGTTGAAGTGTGTCGTCGTTGTTTACATTGTAGTGTGATCGCATATCGGTATATGCATCCACTTTGAAGTGCAGACAGAACAATGCGGAATTTGCATAATTCTTTAGCAAAAAGAAAAACAAAAATTGTGTCGCATTTCAACTGGCTGAGTATTACAAAATGCAATACGACGCCAGGCGCCACAATTAATTAATGAGTAGGTTAGCATACTTTCACCTGTACAATTAAGTATAAATAGTGCATATTTTTCAATAAAGAATTTAATTGCTAATCACAATTCAAAACTAGCGTTTAACTCGCTAAATTTTATAAGGCGTTCAACCCGCCTAAATAATAGGGACCGTCTCATGCCGAGACTTATTGGCAAATTAAGAGACGACAGACTTGGCGCTTATGAAGCCGAGCAGCGTAGCCATAACTAATGCACCGAGCAGTACTGGGAATCCTCCCAAGCATAGATAGAATACAGGGTGTACCCCATATCAATAGAAATTCTATCACATGGTCATCAAAATTTATTACAACATTAATTTGCTTATGTTGCATTTTTGTGGCATATTTCAGGTCGTTCATATTTCTGGAATAAACAAATGCATGAATGCAAGTGC
The DNA here is from genome assembly GCA_001077435.1 of Glossina morsitans morsitans. Lineage (NCBI taxonomy): Eukaryota > Metazoa > Arthropoda > Insecta > Diptera > Glossinidae > Glossina > Glossina morsitans. Next base: position 7,253 of record CCAG010004968.1, read on the forward strand.
GTCATTTTATCTAGTCATTTATTGCACTATAATTCTAAGTTAGTTTATAAGAATTGTAGAAGTGCAGACAGAACAATGCGGAATTTGCATAATTCTTTAGCAAAAAGAAAAACAAAAATTGTGTCGCATTTCAACTGGCTGAGTATTACAAAATGCAATACGACGCCAGGCGCCACAATTAATTAATGAGTAGGTTAGCATACTTTCACCTGTACAATTAAGTATAAATAGTGCATATTTTTCAATAAAGAATTTAATTGCTAATCACAATTCAAAACTAGCGTTTAACTCGCTAAATTTTATAAGGCGTTCAACCCGCCTAAATAATAGGGACCGTCTCATGCCGAGACTTATTGGCAAATTAAGAGACGACAGACTTGGCGCTTATGAAGCCGAGCAGCGTAGCCATAACTAATGCACCGAGCAGTACTGGGAATCCTCCCAAGCATAGATAGAATACAGGGTGTACCCCATATCAATAGAAATTCTATCACATGGTCATCAAAATTTATTACAACATTAATTTGCTTATGTTGCATTTTTGTGGCATATTTCAGGTCGTTCATATTTCTGGAATAAACAAATGCATGAATGCAAGTGCGTCATTTTATCTAGTCATTTATTGCACTATAATTCTAAGTTAGTTTATAAGAATTGTAATTCATATATTCATAATTTATCAATAAAATTTGTCTTTCTTCACCACACTATCGATCATTATTTTTTTTGTTATCTTAGCGGTTCCAGTAGGTTTTTAGCTTCCAGTTCCAAGTTCTGGAAGAATCAAATAAAAGGGTTGGTACACCAGATACACCATTTGGTCGGCTACTACCAACTAATTAGTTTTGTCACAAACTACCTTTGTCAAATACACCGTACAAAGTAGAACGGCTTCTACATAAACATTTTGGTGATCCCGACGTGATAAAACAATCAACATTCAACATTTGGCGACCCTGACGTGATATTCTGATTACATTTTGATCATAATTCATGCAGGTTGACACTTACACACAACAAACATATAATAAAAATAGATAATAAAATTGGAACATTCACCGAACCACAACTGGATGACTATCAGGTAGTTTTGCTCTTTTTTTTTTCTTTTTTTTGATCAATCGAAACAATTCTGAACCTGATAATTGACAAATAAAAAAAAATAAAACCCAACGCAATGATTGTATAATACTTTAAAAATGTAAAAACAACCATCGTAAAAGGTTGATGGCAACGTTGGGAAGTCTGTTTTTGACAGTGCAAGAGAAAGGTTCTGATTTATCTTCAAAAATTTATAGTGAATAAAAATCAAAAAGACTGAGAGATGTTTCGTGATGTTGTTGGAATAAAATAGATCAACCTGAAAAAAAAGACAAAAGAAAAAAAAACTAAATGTATTAAAAACTTGGAAAAATTATTAATTACTGTTTTGGCGAAAGTATAGACTAAACTTATTGTTAAGAAAACTACAATGTGGCTATATAAAGGAAAAAATGAGAAAAAAGTAAATAAATCATACCATAAAAAGTAAATAAACCGATAGTAGACAATTAACCTAAACAAATACATAAGTGACATAAACGAATTCACCTGGAAAAGAAGTTCAATTTCTGGACAAATAAAACTAACATACCAGCTTAAGGAAAGGAAGCATTTTTGACAACATTTTTGGTCAAATTTCTATGAAGAACAAACTGAGGAGGAAAATTGTCCAGCTGGCAGAAACGAGCATCCAACTTTTACCCTTACTACAATTAGCCAGTCAAATAGTCATCATCATATTTCTACTTTTCATCGTAAGTCTTTATGTTTTTTTTTATAATTTTTATTTTTCTTTCTATTTCCTTTTTTTCGACTTGCGATGAAAAAAAAATAAAAAAAATGCGTAGCGAAACAGTCTGTAGGCACTGCTGGAACGGCGAATGTGGGAATGTGCCTGTGAGTGGGGGTAGGGGACAAGAAATACGGACTAACGGCACAAGAAGGATCTATCGAACAGTAAACAGTACTGACAACGGTAATATACAGGACAGGTTTTGCATATTGCAGCAACTATGAAAAAAGTACTATATTTTTTTCGTTTTATTTATCAACTTGTTTGTTTTAATTGTTAAGTAACAATTACAATTGGCGCCCAACGCAGGTGGCCCAATGTTGGCAATTGTCTACTATTACAATTACAATATAAAAGTTTCTAAAAATAATTGAGAGGACAGTTAGTAAAGTTTCTTATTTTCTTCTTCTTATTTTTCTCTTCTCACTATTAAAACCATTGCGCCATTTTAAACCATGAATAAACGTAAAACAAAAACATTTTGATCTTTAGTCTCTCCATCTAATTTCTTTTCACCGAATGGAGGTCTAAATAAAAAGTAGTTAGATACAACAAAATTTGCACTCACATATACTAATTCTTTAATAATTATTTTGTTCTTGTTTCCGTGACAATAGTGGAAATCAACAAGAGCGAACGCAGTCACTCACGTCACTTTCAGTATTAGTTGTGTTGTCTCAACAAATGGATCACACATTCCGAAGTGCTCAGGAAACAACCCATTTGCCAAATGGAAATCAAGACCCTCTATGCATGTCTGGTTTGGACTAACTTATTAATTTAAAAATTAAAATTAGATGTGATTTCTTGCCTACAAGAAATTTTAAAGCCGTCTTATGTCGAGAAGATAGTAAATGTAATTTTATTGGTTTTACACATGACCAATGGATTTATTTAGTGGTATACAAGAAACATAGGCAACTAAGATTGAATCGAGAGTTGAGAGCATTCTATATCATCCAACATTAGACAACGATTTAGTCTAATTTTAAATATATAAAAGACGGACAATGTGTGTTGATTGTTAATGAAAAAGGAAATGGGTTGAAATTGAGGTCGGGTTGAAATTTTTTTATCAACGTTCGTACGTTGGAATACTTTATTACAAAAACAAATTACGTACTTTTATTATAATCGCTTTTTACCAAGTGAAAAAGACTGGTGTTCAGTTGGCTGATATCGCCATATGTAACGATCTTGAGGTCGACATTGATTTATTAAGATTATGTTTTGAATTTTCTCAAAAGATGGCAAACAAGATTAGAAAGGATATTAAGATTCATAAACGACATTTGAGAATTCTAACAAAATAATACCTAAAAATGAGCAAAAAACCAGTAAGAAAAACTTTTCTCCGAAGGCGGTTCATACAGAAAGGAATTAATGATACATGGCAAATAGATTTAGCTGAGTTAATTCCAATTCAAAAAATAAATAAAGGAAACAAGTTGTTTTGTTTCGAATTGACGTATTTTCTAAATATGATTTCGCACAACCTGTAAAATCTAAAAGTTCACCTCAGATAGTCAAAGCCGTAAGAAAGATATTGGTAAGAAGAGATATCTTTCCAAAGAATATTCAGACTGATCAGGGGTAGGAATTTTTTAATTAAGATTTTAAAGATTTGATGACACATTATGAAATTAATCATTTTCACACATACACTCATGTGAAAGCCTCCATATGTGAAAATTCAATAGATAATTCAAAAATTTAATGTGTAAAATATTTAATATGAAGGGTAACTACAAATGGATAAACTTAATTCAAACCTTACTGGCCGCATACAATAATACGTCTCGCAGAATAAAAAATGAAACCAAATGAAGTCACCAAACGCAACGAGCAACAGACATTGCAAACTGTATATAATCCTGCCAAAACATTGCTAAAGCCAAAATTTAAATTTGGGGATTATGTTAGAATGAGCAAATTTGAAGGAACATTTTTCAAAGAATATGAACCGAACTGGACTGCTGAAATATTTCCATGAAATATTAGGACACTTTTATGAATACAAAACGCGAAAAGTTAGTGATAAGAACGCCTATTTTGTGGAAAAGATATTGAAGAAGAACGGTAATAAATTTTTTATGACATGACCAAGTTTTTATTGAACGTATAATTCTTAGTTTGATAAAACCTAATTTCTTCGATAAAAAATGTATAAAACCAAACGAAAATGCGTGCTTTTATTATTATTATTAGTATTACTACTAAATATATCATCTAAAATACATCTCTTATGGTAATCTAAAGATATTTTTTTGCAAATCTCTATGTATAATACGTGAAACAGCACGTGATGTCTGTTAATCCTACATGTCTATCCAACTATTCGAAAGATCGGAAACGGAATCTAATATTTTTGGGGCCAGTGCCGCTTTGTGAGAGTCGGAGGCTGAGTAGACTGATGTATGCGCCTTTACGGAGCTAGCTAGGTCGGAAGATGTTGGGCTGTTTTATATTTTGAGCTTCGGACACTCGTCGGACATTTACGCCTAAAATAATAACACGTACTTACGAAACTTATCTTATCGAACAGTGATATTTTCAGCCAGCGGCAAATCTCTACCCTGTCCTACTATTCGGCCCATGATGTGTATGGGAGACCCCGAAGTTGAGTCCAAACACTCCAAAACTATTTCCCTCCCATTTAGAATATTGTTACGAACTTCGCTTTTCTTGACACGGTTCGTATCACTTGATCGTGGATATTGTTTTTGAGAGAAATATACAGCGAATGTGCAATTGGGTTTTCCCTCTCTAGGGATTTTATTACTTGGGAAAAATCAATTAGTTAGCATGAACTGGATTTGGGATTTCCGTAACAATATAAACTATATTGTATTTCATTTTTCTTTTATTACATGTAATGCAATGTTTAGTATGTTTAAACATGTAATAGTTACAAAACAATCTGGTTAGCTCCAACTATATGAGTGTATTAATGTAAATATGTATAATTAATCTTACGTATAACCACAATAAATCACTATTATATAACTATAAAGAATATCAATTTGTGTGGCCACACTTACATATTCTTTCTATACTTAGTTAATTTTCTAATAAGTTATTACAAACAGCATCGAAATAAAATAAGTCATATGAAGCAGCAAATTCAAATGGAATTGATTTCAGCAGCAAAGCATTCTTTAAACATAAGGCATTAATTCCTTAGGATGACTCGAAAATGGACATACTTTGAACAAATCAGAATACATTTATTCATATTAATGAATGATTACCAAAATTTTACCCTTATTTTCTTTGTATTATGTATGGTGTCTTGGTATGTTTTGGTTACTAATATGATCTTGATATTCAATTTAACAAAATTAATCAAGTGCGTTTATATTCAATCCAAAATTACTTTGTCTTCATAAGATTTCATATCCACTTTATTACATAGTTGCAAGACTTTTTCCACTTAAAAATGTTCGTGTGAACTCTCGGCGACAGGACAATAATTCGTTGACTTTTTTATATTTTTACTAAAACAAAAAAAGGCAAACTTTCACGCTATAAATCATTTTATTCTATTTATTTAACAGTTTCTTGTAGGATTGTTTTTGGAGAAATTTCTAGTTTTGTTTCCATATATAATTTCACCTGAACTTTCATTCATTCATTCGTTCATTTTCTTCTTCACATCACGCCATCTTTCTTTTCTTTTTTCTGTTCAAGTATAATCTCGACCATAGGTGTTTTCGGATTTCTTTAATTTTTCACTTCACCTTCCATAGCTTTTTCGACCAAAAAGCAAATTTATACCAAATTGCATGTGCACTTCTTTAATGGCTTTAAATTATAAATTTTTTTCTTTTCTAAAAATTTAAAAATTATTGGAAAGAATTTCAGTGAAATTTTTCTGCATCCAATCTATCAAACATGTCAAACTCCCCGTCCTCTTTCGTCGGGTTCCTCCTTTTTTCATTCTCTTTTGCGTCGCAAAGAAATTGCTTAACAAAACGAGTAAGGAAATGTATTGAAAGTTCCGTTAAAATCTCTTCAACGTCAAATTGCTTTTCGTGAGTGAAATTAACAATTCCTACAACGCTAGATTGCAAGGTAGATAAATTAAGATACGCATTCGATTGTTGCAAAAACCAACTTACCGACGCTTTACCTCCATCATTACGGATCGACATTTCACATTTTTTTATAAGAGCAGTTTTAAAACCATACGTTAATGATAGCTGAGTACTGCTTCGGTTTTTCTCAAAAAAATGTAAGGAACCATAACGCCGTTGTGGCACTTACGTTGCAGCAAAAGAAGGATTTTCATTCATCCCCTTGCTATTCGCGTCATAGATCATATAATCATGTTTGCGGATACGCCAGACACACTGCAAAGTATGATCAACAAACTAAATGAATATTCAAGGAGCAGAGGCTTGCAATTATCACAAATAAATAAAAAGTTTTGTTAAGGGAAATAGTCGACAATAGAGAAATAGTGATTAAATGGAAATAGGTGCGATATGGATGTTTGAATGTCTGAATCTGACCCCCTGGTGTAATGAAAACTATACATGTCAAAAAGGTCGGAGATTATAAAGGATATCCACACGTGTCGTGGTAAGCGTTATTCTATTCCAAGTGGTGATATCAATGTCGGTGCTAAATAACTGTTGCTCAAAGTTCGAAGTATCTTCAAAATTATTGTACATTTATTAAAGATTCACAGCTAATGTTTTCTATATATCCAGGGACGCTCTTAGTTTCTAAACAATGCAAATAAGTCAAATTTTTGAATGGCAACAATATCTTTATCCTCAACTGTCTAAAATTTCTTGGCTTACATGTTGTTGACGCAAGATTAACGAGGGAAAATCATATTAAAGCTAAACGCCAGTATCTTGACTTAAAAATTAGAAGGCTCTATTGGCTAATTCGTCCAGAATATCAGTTGTAACGAGTCTTCTTTGGCGGGGTATGCTCAGGGCTCCCCAGCACTCCTTCCAAGAAATTTGTATAAAAAAACTTGGACCTCCGGATTTTGTTCTTATTATTTGGATTTATTATTTACGAGGAATTAGATAAGCGATTTTTAAGGGGAGTGGGAGAAGAACTAGCGTGGTGATTCGATTCTTGTTTAACGCGTTCAATGTTTTTTTGTTCGTTCCGAACGATTATCTTTCACGTTTTAACCCTATCGCGAGATTCTGAGAAAAAAGGAATACGGCAAGATTGTTATAGCAGCCAACTTCGGCATATAGGGCCACTCGTCCGTTTCTAACCGTTTCACGTCTCTCAACAAAGTGTCCATCGGTTATTCAGGGATGACGACTAAGTTAAGCCAGCCACCCTTATTCGTGAAGGTTGATAGTCCTATCAGTTATTCAGGGATGGCCATTAAGCTAAGCCAGCCATCCCCTATCCGTAAGTCCAAAAAAAAATATCCCTATCGTTAAAGTGAACTAGTTATGTCGTTTGTGATCACTTACCTCTAGCTGCTATAATACAACTGAAAGTATTGCGACGCGCTCTTTTATAGTCGCGATCACCATCACTGTCTTGTTACATAGATGTTTTAACTATGCCTACGTTACGACCTCGATACTCATTTGTATGTGTGTTGTAACGATATTTCTACACATGTATGCTAGCTTAAGTCTGATCAAACATGTTTGCCTGCATCGATGTTATAATGTCAGCTTTTCTTGTATAAATATTATAATGCTACTCTTATGTACTCTTATGTATTATTAAGTACCAACTCGTATGGTCTTACTGCTAGTGCTGGCTTAGGTGCTAAATCGAATGATTTTATAAACCGCAGAACCGTTAAGCACGCCTTCACATGATATGTACCATATCAGCATGCATAATTTTATAAACCCTTCTTCTCTATTGCAATGTTTGCTTGTATGCATGTTTTGTCTGTTTTATTGTTATTGCTAATCTACCTACTAAATCGTATGATTTTATAAACTGTTAAGCAAGCCTTCATATGATATGCATCATGTCAACATGCCTAATTTGATAGGCTCTTTTTTTCCTATCGCAATGTTTTATGCCTATCCTTATGCCTGTCTCATTGATATTGCTGCTAATCTAGGTACTAAATCGTATGATTTTATAATTCGTTGAGCATGATTTTGCAAAACCACAAGACCGTTAGGTCTGTGTCTTTGCAAAATGTGGATAATTCAATGCTAAAGTAGCTTGTTGATAATTAAAAGTAAAGTATTAGCTTGTTGCTCAGTGGATTACCTTATGCAAAGACTTATGTATATTGCTTATATGTGTTCTACTTATATATATATTATTGCTGGACACATTTTCCGGAGGCATAGCATATAACGAAATTGTTTACAAATCAAAGAGAGGTATAGCGAATTCAAAAGGAAGTACAGCGAATTCAAAGGGAGGTATAGCAAATTCAAAAGAAAACATATGAAATTGTTTACAAATCAAAGAGAGATATAGCGAATTCAAAAGAAAACATATGAAAAAGTGAGAATAATTGAAGGAGCGAGTCTGTATTTGTTTACAATTGAGAAATTTACGACACGTTTATATGTTCTTGATATTCCACAATATTCAGCAATAAATGCAGGTTATACGTTATCCATTACGGCATTGGAATATTGCCGTTCCATTGCCAATAAAAGCGCGAAAAAAATTTACAGAGATCTAGTGACAAATTCAAAGAAACAACTTAATGAAGAAAGCATACGAAAAAGAGTTACGTAACTATATTCAAGAATAAACTAGGCTTTTTTGCCAGAGAACCTCATAAAGGAACTCTGCTTTTAGCTAGCCTCCATAAGTCCTTTGGAAAGCTGGTAATTGAAATAAAAGCATGTGACAATTTAGCTAGTTTGAACACCATAAAAACTAAGTTAGTTGAAGAAGAAGGACCTAGCAAAACATGCACATCCAGACCAAGTGAGTTAAGCAGCAATAAAGTGTTCATGGTTCAAGATAAGAGTTACAAAAACAAATACTGTGCAAAAAAGGAAAGCAACGATAACGAGTATTAAAAACAAAAATGGTAATGGTATTAAATTAAGTGCCAATATAAAAAAATAACAGACATAAAATTAGCACATGTTTTTTCAATATTGTCTCAGCTAGAATCAAATTTATATTCGCTCTTAAAAAGCATGAAAGATTGCTTAAAAAGTAAACGATATTTGCTCAGCTATAATCAAATTTATATTCGCTCTTAAAAAGTATGAAAGATTGCTTAAAAAGTAAACAATATTATGAACACGTGTTTTCTTCTTTGTTTTTGTTAAATTGTTTCTTATCTTTTTTGAGTTGCTGTTTCTTTTACAAACTGGACATTCGCGGGCCGGCGTTTGAAATTACAAAGTCACTCGAAAGATATGACGTGCAAGAGAGGGAATTTATTTGGAATAATTCTCGATAGGCGGGAAATAAGTAGCGAATTCTGAATACACTGCATTTTAGTGGCGGGCCAGCATTAAGCAGGCTCGATCAAAATTTGGAAGTATTCTAATTTTATTATTTATCAAACTATCTCCAAGAAGAGTTAAGAGAAAGAGAAAAAAAAACACCAAAGTAATTTATTCTTCGAATTCTAACACTACCCCTCGATCTGTTGTACAACTTATCAAATCTACAATTTAAATAAGGACACGATTCGCCCGTAAGCACGCTTGCAACGATGAAAAAGTAGGTTTTTCCAAAGTATTTTCCGATCTGTGAAGAAGACAGGGTGGACCAGGGTTCAATCAAACGAGAGGTGAAACCTTACTTCCTTTTTGTAATTGAGTAACAACTCATTTTTTAGTAGTGTTGAATCTAAAATAGTTGTAATATTCTACATTTATTGTAAACAATAAACAATGTAAAAATAAACTTTTTGCAAGCGCCTATATTGATGAAGCGATGAAATGGCACAATCCTTACGGACTTTGGTCATCTAAAGGAACTCTCACAGAAACAGTCTGCTCGAGAGCTAATATTTATCTGCGAAAAGATATATTATGATATTTCTTATGCTATTTGCTTAGGATGTAAATGTCTTCAGAAACTATTTACCAGTTGTAACATGAGACTAAATTTCGTTGGACGCCATTTTTGTAGCGGCCAACGTCTATGTAAAACTTAACAAAAAAAAAAACAAAACCGAAAGAAAAAAAAACTATTTGAGAATTAGAGCTGTTCGGCCCCACGTTGGGCGCCATTTTGTAACATGAGACTAAATTTCGTTGGACGCCATTTTTGTAGCGGCCAACGTCTATATAAGAATTAGAAAAAAACAAAAAAAACGAAGGAGAGCAAGCGAAAAAGAAAAAAAATTATTTATTTAAAAAAATTAAGACAGTTCGTGATTTCGTTGGGTTTTACGTTGGGCGCCATTTTGTAATAACGCGGCCAACTTACATCGTAATTACTTAGAAAAACAAAAACCCGAAAGAGAGAAAAAGACATTTAAGACGGTCCGAATTCCGTTGGGTTTTGCGTTGGGCGCCATTTTGTAGCGGCCAACGTCTATGTAAAACTTAACAAAAAAAAAAAAACAAGAAAACCGAGAGAAAAAAAAACTATTTGAGAATTAGAGCTGTTCGGCCCCACGTTGGGCGCCATATTGGAACATGAGACTAAATTAAAAAAAAAAAAAAATTATATATAGATATAAAAATGTTGTCGGTCTGGTCCTTGGTCCGTATGTCAGTTATTCGTCCGTCCGTTACTGTCCCTGTCCCTGACCCGTCCCACGCACTCGCACTACTCCATCCCCTGCCTGAAACGCCTTCACTTAGCCTATCGTCATATTTCCTCCTTTTTTTTCCCTCTTTTTTTTTTTTTTTCTTTCTTACCTTATCTTATCACCTAACTTAGTGTAAACGTGCCAAAGCCTTCTCCCAAGCGAGTAGACGATTTTCCAAGCTATCTTCCTTACCAGCAATTGTTTTTAAGTTGTCAAGGCGTCGTTCCACGCATTTACTAAGATTTTGCCATAAACGATTCACACTGTGCTTCATCCTGTTCGATTAGTTGGCGGTTGCGAGAATCAGCTTCTCGTATCAAAGCCTGAGCTTGGTTTTCTTTGATTTTTATTTTCTTTTTGTACTAAAAACTTCTATTTTATAGTTTATGCCGTAGTCTTGATTTAACCAATGGTTTTCTTACTGTTTCTTTATTCGTTCTTATATGTATATTTTGTTTTTTTTTTTTTTTGAAATTGTTCTTCATATTTGCTGATGCGGATTTGCAACACTTTAAATTTCCCCCTTTTTTTTTTTTTTTTTTTTTTTTCCCTTTTTTTTTAACATTTCGGTCCAACGGTTTACCATTGCGGAAGCAAAAAAAAATTCTTCAAGTTTTTCTTTTGCTTATTTACAACAGGTTTGGGGGCTTTATTTTTCTCAATTTGGATTTACATAACATTTCTTTCATATTTTTTTTTAAAACATTTTTTTTTTCTTCCTTAAAAACTATATTTCCGTAGTTCTTCTTTGACATTTACAATTTTATTATCAAGGAAACTTTTAGAGCATCACCTTATTCAAAGATCATTGAAGCCGGATTTCTTTTTTATAAATTTAGTGTTCACTTATTTATTTCGTCGGCTTAAACAAACTTTCACAACGATATAAATGAAACTTCTCGAGCACCCCTTTAACAGAATGTTTATCCATAATAGTGACAATTTTTGTTTTTATAATTAAAAATATTCATTCTTATCTTATTACTGCGTTATGTGCTATTATAATCTCTATTTTCATATATTTGTTATTGCGTAGACAATTAAATAATTAGTTTGAGGGGTTGAACAATTGTTGGTTGATAGCTCTGACATTATTTTTTTTCCTTTTGTTTCGTTATTATATTTATATTTTGCAAAATCACCTCAATACCTCTTTTTAATTCAATATTGTGTCTGTTATTTAGATTCACTATTGTGTCTTACAAAACATTTAAAATTTTTCTTTTATTTATTAAATAAAGTTGAAGTTATACGCAATCCTTTTTTTTTTACACATCTTGATGACCTTATCTCTCTCCGAAGTTTTATATCACACCTTTCGCTTTCGATCGCCAAACCTTTTCTGACTGCAGACAAAACAAAAACTCACCACCAAAACTCTGCTCGCATGATTTTTGCCATTTTTTGCTCTCTTTGCTTACCTAACGGCTAGCCGCTATTTGCAAAGAACCGCAAAATCATGCGATGTCCCATAACGGCATGTCGTTATCGAGACATTTTTAGTGGAAACAGACTGACAGACCCCCTACCTTAATTTGTTCGCGGACGTTACACAGTTTAGCACGACAAGGAAACTAATCACCCGAAATAGTTCATAAGGACATATGTGAACTTATGCCTATAACGTCGATTGTTGGTACAAAATATATATTTACTTTTATTGATGATAAATCTATATTTGCATGCGTTTGCTTTCGGTGAAGTAAAGATAAAACATTTGAGGCATTCAAAGGATTCAACATGACGCTTTAGTGACAAACAGGCAGTAGACTGGAAATCCTCAAATGGATCAACAATTAACGGTGCCATATATCCCATGCTAGAATGGCATGACATCAATTGTATGTTAAATGAGATGGCCATATGCAGACTGTTTGATGCTGGCATGGATGAGTGTGCATGGATTATCTACGTAACACCGCACCGGATCCACCGTACCGGATAATATGCAACAATAATTTTCTTGAGTTGAACCTATGACGAGAACTTTCTCTCGCTCCCGTATGCATATCTCTGTTTAATAAAATGAAAATTATTGTTTCGCCTTATTTATTCTATTAAACTTAACAAACCGCTTTTAAACAAAAGCAAATTTCAAACTCCTTAAGAGTAACTTATCAAATTGAATTTGACCAATAGGAGTGCTGATAGTTTCCCATTGTCTTTTTATAAAATTAGACCAATTCACAAAGCAAAGCTCCATACCATACAAGGCGATTTTGCTTTTGGTACCTAGCTCATTACTTTGATTTTGATTTTGTGTGGTCGGCAAGGGACAAGTACACCCAAATTTTTTATCGTTGTATTTGCGGTATTTTTGTAAGTAATGAGCAAAAAACCCAATCTTTTTACTTCTGAAAAAGAATGTATTTTCAATTAACGCTGACTGATTTGGACAATTTTCTAACTGCTAATGTTTGTTCCCAATTCATGTGTAGACATTTGTACGAACGGACTTATTATCAGTAAGAAAGCAAATCGCTTCCTTACACAGTTTAATCTACGAAATAAATGCATTTTATACAAGACAACCTATTTATACAAGAAAACCTGTTTGGACATTGGCATACTGTAGGGAAAACCAGTAAATATAATGTTGAAATACTCCAGAAATAATAGTTTAAAACACTCCGCCTTACTGTTAATGCCTTGTGGTTCGTTAGCAACAAAGGTATTCACGATGACCTGGATTTTCCATTTATCAAAAATCGAATACAAGGCGTTTCATTCAAATATTTTTTCAGACTGAATAATCACGTAAATACTGCAAATAAATAAATGGATCTTGGATCTCCTGAATGAATGCATCGAAATAAGAAGATTGAAAGACATCACATACTAGATATTCCATATAGAAATTAAATTAATTTTGTTCTATAATTTTATTTTCTAAGTTTACATAGCTTCTTTTTACTTATCATCATTTACTTCACATCTTTTCAGATAGATTATAAATTATATGTCTAATTTAAAAAAAAAAAAAATTTTCGAACACCGAAAACAAAAACAAGTAAGAAAATTATATTCAGTTGGGGCGAAATGCCCCGTATCTACTACTGTTAAAATCTTTAGCGACCCACGCCTTTATTTATGGTTACAAAAAGTGAACGGGATAAAATTTATCTTTTACCTTCTAGTTCACTAAACGGCATTGCTGAGAAAAAGTTTGTCCACCATGTCGTGGGAAATGGGAACAGTTTTCTTCATTGCTTTTTCAAAGCGAGCTGGATTAAATGTCATCATAGCCATGTCGTGGTGTCCACAATATTTTTTAGAATTAATGCCTTTACAAACTAATTCATGTACAAAATAATTTTAAATATACTCTCTTGTTTACCTTATGACTGACTAATAAGCAATGAACCTAAAAAAGTAAAAAAAAATTATTTAATCACTTATAACTTTTTGTGGGCATGGTTGACTTTTTCAATGTTTCTACTAAATTTGAAGTCGATATCTTTAGTTTTGCAACCAGGAGAATCATACGCCCCCGAGGCATAGAGGGACACAGACAGGCAGGGCGCAATCGATTCAGAATTTCACGGTCGTCGAGAATATATACACTTTAAAGGGTTCTGAAGGTTCCTTTTGGGTGTTGCAAATATTACAAAAAGATAAGTATACCCCAATCCTCCTGTGGTGGATATAAAGAGGAATATTTGTTGACAATATAAGAGAAAATTCTTGTTTATCTGTCATTTATGTGAAGCCAAAAAAAAACAAGTAAGTAGGTTATCTTCGGCGGGGGCCGAATGTCCCACCACTATGTTTTTCGCATTCTACTCTACAATTTCTTTTGATACTCATATCGCTGCTATTATTAAGAAAAAATAATTGCGGTCTCTACCATAATCATTTTAAAATTAACCCATATTTAGGCTGATAATATAATTTCACTTAAGGAGCTTTAAACATTCGGTCTTGTTTGCCTTATTATACATAGGCAAACAAGCATAAAACCTGAAAAAAATTAAAATAACAAAATTTAATCACTTGTAACTTTGTCTGGGTATGTGCGGATGTTTTCCATTTTTGCACGTAAGGAGTAGACTGCTTCGTAAAGTAAATGTGGACAATGTGAGGATTCTAACTTTTATAATTTCCGAGTAACGAGCAAAAATCCAAAAATTTTTGTTAAGAAAAGGGAGTTGCATTTAGTTGACGTTCCACTACGCGCTTCCGCTCTGACCGATTTCGCCAATTGTCAATACCAACCTGCGTGCAGAAACTTCGAATGTTTCTATCAAATTTGAAGTTGATATCTTCATTTTTGTGACCAGGAGAACGCTAACAACGCACACCACACAGACACATAGACGGACTTACATGGCTAAATCAATTCAGAATTTTCACGCTGATCAAGTATATATATACTTTATAGGATCTTTGAAATTTTCTATTGGGTGTTACATACATTATGGGAAAAAACAAAATGAGTACACATCCATCTTACATTGGTCGGTATAATATAAATGATATTAATCTTCTATTGAACGTTCAAAATTATTTGAAGAGAAACAAAATTAATTAGAGCAAATGTGAATATATATATATATATATATATATATATGGCTACTTAGTTATGTTAAGTTACAAAGACATTGTATATATGGTATATACAAAAGGATATGACGAAAGACTTGGTGGTGTTACCGATATTGAAACGCTGCATATACGCTGCTGTTGACAATGATATTGTTAATGATGATGACGAGTTGTTGCGAAGACTTAAGCTGAATACTGTCACTGTGAGCTGGTGCTAAAGGGTATTTAAAAATGTTATGGATGATATTCGATGAATATTTGTTTCCCACTTTTTTTTATACTAATTTTCGCAATTTGATTTATTACACATTGACAATGAACTGGTCACTTTACCCTTATTAATACCCTTGTTTAACACAATAATTACAAAGTTATGCAAATGGTAAATTATTTGGTTTGTGTTTCTCTTTTTATTATATTATAATTGAGGATGAGGATATACTTTTATTATGTGATCACTAGCGACTCCCTTCAGTTTTAACAATACATTCCGTTTTCTTTGCGTAAACATATTTAATTTGAATTTAGAACCTGTTGGCGAAACTGCATACCTCTAAGTGTACCTTTCGCTGTAATGCATTTTTTAAGAAATTCATTTTTGTCGTTAACTTTCATAGAACCTAAAAAAAATGTTGGTCAAAATAAATTATTATTATAATCATTGGTGCTTATTTGTTTGCTTGGTTTTCTTTTCCTTTTGCACTTTTCACATTCACTCGGTTATGCCCATTGCAAATTTCTACAGAAAATTATAAAAATCTCCTTAAGAAATCTGTAACAACTATTTACCTTTTTATTACAATTTTGAGATAACAAAATCATTGATACCAAGCATATATGTAATAAAGAACCTTCGCATATATCTCTGAACAATGTCGTAGTGAAAAATTTCTTTCCTTTCTTGCTGCCAGTGAAAAAACGACCCACGCGCTTCACCTAATCTGACCAAAACTGGCCACTTTCGTCTTTCGACATCGAACAATTTCTGCATTTTTTTGGTAGATTTATAACATAATATAAAACGATTAAAGATGTTGACAAACCAAAACCGACAATTGGGGTATGATGTAGCTGCATCACCACAAGCTTCTGAACGTGGCCGGTGGAGGTTGGCAGCAGATTTCTTCAATTCACACACAAGTAATGAATGTCGAAAATGCTATTTTGAGCGTTCCGTGATTAACGCTCTGTATACTCTGAATATCTCAATAATACTAAATTGAAAATTGTTCTTTTAGGTAGAGAAACTTCGAAATCATCGAATTTAATCGTTATGTACGCTATTCTCCATTACTTTGCCATTTTTACCTGTAAAAGTCGCTGGCCAAAATTTTTGCGAGCTCCTAATAATTATAACTGTTTCATCATCATCATCAACGTCATCTTCAGAGCATCCGCACCCTATCCGCAACTTATTAGCATTCCCGTTACTTCATTTTTGTTTTTGCATTCATATCAAAATGCATGCCTCATTTGTGCTTGTTATTATTCGAATACTATTGCAATATATTTTCTCCTTTTGTTTCCCCATTTTTTATTTCTAATGTTTGAACTTAATTAATATTTGTTACAAATTATGAATAATCGTCTTAATTAACCATAACAATGAAATTTGTTATATGTAAATAAAGTAAAGCAATGAGTTATTTAACCTTTTTATGAAAGGAAAGTAATATATAGTGGTCGTCGGGTCTAACTTGGGGTTCCATAAAGGTCATGGGCCGAAGGTGACTATAGATAGGGTGGGGTATATATTGGCCCAGCGTCCGTCCATTTGTTTTCGTAGGGGTTTTAGCAAGTGCATATCTGTGAGATAAAGCATGAAATTCCGCCATTACCACCGAACTGTCGATCTATTGACCCTTTTGGCGTGTAAAATAATGGAAATAAAACAATTAGGTTTTTTTTGAGACCAGAATTTTTCATGATTTCTTTTTTTTTTGGATGATGGCAATTTAAAGAAAAATTAGAGGTTGTGGACCTAAAATACAAAATATATCATATTGGATTTTAAAATTAGAACATTTAAAAAACATTTGATCCGTGCGATCTTGCGCCTGAAGGGATAATTTTAGTATGTATTTTTGGTTAAAGGGCTAACAAAACGTGTTCAAATTGTAATAAAAATCACGACAATTATAAATTCCTTGAATTATTTGATATATGGACCGGTTGAAGAAATCAAATAATACTGATTTATGTAACTTATAAAGACATCAGTTTGGCAACTGATCGCGGCGTGTTTGCTTCGTTCTTTTCTGTAAAGAGTAGTGCATTGTTTAATCTCTATTTTCTTTTTGCGCGTAATTATTCGCATTTTTTTTTTTAAAAAGGCATATTATTATAAAGGCATAAAGTTAAAAGGTGTAAGAATTTTAAAAAGGAATTTTAATTGTCTTAATTTATATTAAAATTTTGACGTTTTTCATTTTTTGGTTCTTGCATTCAGCACAAGTGTTTTTTATAATAGATCTCTTTCGTGTTTATTTTTCTTTTGGTGCTATTATAGTTTTTCTCTTCTCTTTATTTACCGTTGCTTCTTGTGTGAAATCTCTGTTTAACTTATGAGAAAATTGCTGTGATTTGGTTTTCTCTCTTTTTTATAGTCTTTGCTGGTTGGATTTGTTTTCTCTTATTCTCCTTTTCTCTTGTTACAGTGTCAACGTAACGGAGAAATTTTCTTAAATTTTTAGAAAAATTCAGTTAGTGTTCCGCTTGATTTGGTTTTTTCTTCTTTTTCTCATAATCTCTATCTTCTTGACTTGACATGGAGTGTCTATATACTTCATGTCGTGCCAAATCTGGTCCTGAATCTGATAGGTTCATTACGTGCTGGCTTTGCGATCGCTTTGGGCATGCAAAGTGTGCCGGCATTATAGGCCGTGCTGCGACGCAGTCATTGATCCTTCCAAAGGATTACGTTGGTCATGTCCTGATTGTAGAAAGCGGGACATTGACTTCTATAGACTCTTCACGGAGACGAAAAATGATTTTTCAAAATTAAGTAAAAATCTCGGCTCCATGTGGAGAATGTTTGAGGAAATTAAGTCTAGGTTTGATGAGTGTCGCTATAGTGAACACTCATCTCCTTCCCAGGCCTCCAAAATAGCTACTTGTAGCGTAGGGACGTCACCTATGATCCCCTCTAGTAGTAGTGCTTCTAACACCACGTCGAAAGTCATCGTTTCCGACACTGTCGATTTAGTCGATAATAAAATTGTTACGAACAAGTCGGCAAGTCCGTCTGTCTTAAGCTATGCCGAGGTTGCAAGGGAATCTCCTCCCGGTCCCGTCGTTTGTTTGAATCAGACGCCATCACCTAAAAATAATAACAAGAAAGTGCAAAGTAAGCCCGCTTCCCCTCCCTGCTGTTCGAGTGCGAATACTAGTCACCAAACTCGGCATGTCGCTCAAGCTTCTCGCACAAGTGTGTCAATATTTTCCCCTTCTCATAACTCCCAAGCCGTGAACCCTACTATTACAGGTAGTGATGATATTTGCTTGACGGCAGTTCCTCCTAGGAAGGCATTATTTGTGTCAAGACTGGCACCGGAAACATCGGTAGATAATATAAAAAGCTATCTAGCGACGAAAGCCCCATCAGTCAACTTGAAGCGCGTTAGCATTTTCAAATTGGCTCCTTCTCAACCGAGAGCAATATCTTCATTTAAAATTCTAGTTCCGACTGAAAACAGTGAAATATTGTTAAATAAACCCCTGTGGCCAGTAGGATCCTTAATTAAGGTATTTATCCCTAGAGATCGACCCCGTAATACCAGTGCTGTAGGCCTGTCGCCTTCAAAAAAGAAACATTTATCTTCAGGCCCATTATGTCTTATTTATCAAAATGTTGGGGGCCTAAATTCAAAAATTCGGTCGACTTTTCTAAAGTCAGTAAGCACTGAGTTTTTCTGTTTTGCTTTCACTGAAACTTGGTTAAAAGCTGATATACATTCGTCGGAGCTATTCCATAATTCTTTCCACGTATTCAGAAATGACCGATTGAATCGCATTGGTGGCGGTGTATTAATTGCCATATCTGCGTCAGTCCCGTCCTATTCGATTGAATTTCCCACGTCTCCTGACGTCGAATTTATCGCCATTCAAGCGAGAATACCTAATAAACAGCTATTTATTACATGCTCCTACATTCCCCCAAATTCGGATATCTCCATATATAAGAAGCAGGCTTCCCTCATTTGTGAAGTGGCCAAGCAGTATAGACCTACTGATTTTGTCGTTGTGTTGGGAGATTTCAACTTGCCTCAAGTCACTTGGTGTAACAGTGATAATTCTGCCTGTTTAGTTCCTTCTTCAACATCTGATAGAGCTATAGTATTCTTTAGTGAGTTACTTGACCATAATCTAGGTCAATATAACTTTAATTGTAATGGTAGACTACTTGATCTTTGCTTTGCCAATTTTCCTGAGATTAATGTAAATCGTTGTCCACCTTTTAGTTTACCTGAGGATCCTTATCATCCAGCATTGTGTATTTCTTTTCATCACAAGAATGACGGTTCGCTGAACTGCCTCAATAGTCCAAACCCCACCTTTTCCAGATAATATTATGATTTTCATAAAACCAATATAGAATTGCTAAAATTTCATCTTTCACATATGAGGCTTGACTTCTCAACCGGGAGTATAGAAAGCTTATTGTCATCGTTCTACAATACATTAAATTTAGCTATTGCTGCATCTGCTCCGCTTAAGCAGTGCCGACCTCGAGGTAGGTGTCCCCCGTGGTTTAATACGTCAATTAGGTATTATAAGAATAGGAAAAACAAGCTGTTCAAGAAATTTTTAAATAGTGGCTCTTCTCTAGACTATTTCGCGTACTCAGCCGCAACGCATAGATTTAACTCCCTCAACCACCATTATTATTGCAGATACCTTCAGTTCATTAAATCCTCTCTGTTTTCTAATCCTAAATACTTCTTTAAATTTGTTAATTCAAAAAGAAAAATTTCTGCACATCCCTCGTTTGTCTCTTTTAATGGCTCTGACTCCTCGGATGATTTTGAAATCTCAAATCTGTTTGCGGAGTACTTCTGACGAAACTTTTCGTCTGCTAGTTTTGATTCATCAGCAAATTACCCTTATCCTATAACTAACTCGGTTTCAATACCCAATTTCGTTATTTCTGATGACGACGTTTGTAATTGGTTGACTTCTCTGAAATACAGTTGTGCGCCTGGACCTGATGGAATTCCATCATGTGTACTTAAGCCTTGCGCTATTGAGCTTCGTGGTGTTATCTCTAAGATTTTTAATTTGTCCCTGAATTAAGGCGTTTTCCCTTTGTGTTGGAGGAGTAGTTACCTTATTCCTATTCACAAAAATGGGAGTAAACAGCTCGCGGAGAACTATAGAGGCATTGCCAAGCTGAGTGTTTTACCTAAACTATTTGAGAGAATTCTGACTCAGCGTTTGGCCTTTGCCATCAAATCATATATTTCTCCACTCCAACATGGCTTCCGAAAAGGAAGTTCTACGGTCACAAATCTTTTAGAGTTTACTTGTGAGGTTTTCAAGGCATTTTCCAATGGCTCTCGCACTGATGTCATATACACTGATTTTAGCAAAGCGTTTGATTTGGTTAACCACAAATTACTTATCTTTAAACTTCAAGCCGCTGGCTTCCCTTCCCATTTAGTGAAATGGATAAGCTCTTATTTGCATAATAGGTCATTCAGGGTCTTGTTTAACTTCACCACTTCATGTGAATTCCACGTTTCGTCAGGAGTACCTCAAGGTAGCCACTTAGGACCCATTTTATTTAATCTATACATTAATGACTTGCCTTCGGCGATTAAATCTAGCCAGATCTTAATGTATGCTGATGATGTGAAACTGTTTTCTTCTTTTGCCTTAGAATCGCAATCACATCAGCTTCACACTGACCT